>JAVTVY010043435.1:0-22090 GCA_036873755.1 Hanleya hanleyi | reverse complement strand
CAGTACTTTTTTCTTCAAACTAGAAGAAGCAGCGGTCAAGACACCAGTAGTGAATATATTCACTGCTTTATCCATGTCATCAGCAGGTAGGTTGAAGTTTGTCAACAAAAACTGATGAAAATATGACTGAATGACAGGCAAATGCAAGGCTTCTAAGAACTCTGTTTTTGAGACAGATTGCCACAAAAAGTGGCCCTTCTGTAAATTAGATGTGAACGATTTTCTGTTTTTGTGTGATATTTTGTGAAAGGTTTTGCCAATCTTCAGCATGATTTGACAGTGGTCAGAGAGTGGACTCAGAGGGCTTACATGAAAAGTAAAGTTATCACCACATTCAGCATACAGGCTTGGAGAGACTATACAATAATCAACAGTGCTAGCACCATTATATTCATAACAAGTGTAGTTACCCAGTAGGTCGCCAACAGTTCGACCATTCACAATTTTTAGGCCTGTGCTTAGACATAAATTAATTAAAGCACGACCAAATGTGTTGACAGTACTATCCATCTTGTTTCTTTGTGGTAGAGTAATATCCCCCTGATACAGATCGTCAAGTGGGGAATAGATGTCATCAGACGTAACTAATGGTTGGTCAGTTAATGACCCTGTGCGAGCATTCAGATCCCCTCCAAGAATGACATGACCTTGATTAAGGAAGTTAGATACATCATTTTCTAATTGAATAAAGGGATCATTTTGTGCAGTCTTCCATAAAGAGGAGTTATGTGGTGCCAGATATGCAGCACAAATGAATACATCTTTACTGGAATTGCAGCAGTGTTTATCTAGCTTAATCCAGACATAATGATCAGATGTATGTACAACGCAGATGTTGTTTACTAGGTTGGATTTATAATATATCACAATCCCACCAAGAATTTGGCCTTGCTCTTTTCTTGTAGGCCTTTGTCTTGGTATTGAGACAGTCTCATAACCAGCAACTGTAATATCAGCAACACAACTAGGAACCCTAGAGTCATACCAAGATTCTAAAATACAAATAATATCTAAACCAGACAGAGCATGTATAAACAAATCTTTGAAATTGAGACTATTACCGAATACACTAGGCAATCCCTGAATATTCCAAAAAGACAACGATAATTGCATTGGTAATCAAAAAGATTAATGTTGGCACTGGAGATCATGAAGCCTTAATTATTAATAGATATTATTTGAACCAAGAAATAATGTTAACAATCTTGTACTGGTACCCAAAACTGAAATGAGTTGATGAAAGTTTATACGAATAATTGGCATACATGTAATTTGATTCACATGATTCTATTCTTTGACATACATGTATCATTGAGATCATAACATGTAAGGAATTATCAGTGAATCAACATAGTATTCCACAAAATCTATGATATGAATGAGCTGAGGCATCCCCATGACAGGAAGCCCAGCCTCTCGCCCACCAGACCTACAACCATCAAGCACTACCCGGACTTAGGGGTTGCGGGTCAAGCAGCACGAGGCAGCCAGGCACCCCAACCACAGTGATGCCCAGATTCACACACAACACAGACATGTAGTTGTCTAGATCTACTGTCAGACTTGTGTGACAGGTGTTAATATCGGGATGTTGTCAATTGACACTCTTTGACAGTTAAACCGTACATTTTCAGCACGAGTTAATTTATACAATTGATTAAAGTATGTGTGGTATCTGCTATCACAATCTAATTAAAATTATATCCTATCTGCTCCCCCATTTGGATATATCGCTGTGATATATCCAAATGGGGGAGCAGATAGGATATAATTTTAATTAGATTGCTGCTATCATAATTGTATATTGGTGTGGTTAAATTACTGATTTACATATAGGAGTAAAATTACTGATTTACATGTAATAATATCAGACTCTAGTCAAAATAACATAGGAGCATAGGAGTGTCTACACAATCAAGATGCCCGGTAGCTCCAATCAACCAGACTCACAGCCAGTACACTACCCCAAGACCTAATTAGCTGTGAGCCAAGCCAACAGAGGCCAGTCCGACACCTCAACCGTGACAACACCCTGTCTGAATACCATTTGGCACTTCACAAAACCTGTCAAACAACAGGTGTACTCTTAAATGTGCAGTCTGCTAGATACTGAATAGTTACTAATAGAGTTCCTAACACTGAACAACTTGTGGGTATTGTGAAGGAAACCACGGACCAAAGCAATGTCTAGGGCTTGCCATTGATAATCCATAGTTTGGGTACATATAGCCCATATTAGTCCAGTTCTGCATTTTGTCTGTTGGCCATGGATATGCGGTTGAAAAGCCTGGTGGACACATGGCTGGAGAAGGATTGGTTGTCAGCGGGATATAAGCTGATGACTGTTGTGTTCCACACACACCAGTTGGTCGGGAGATGGCCGGATCACCTGCAGGAGTCTCCTGAGCTGATGTTGTTGGCGGTAGCTGAACAGACGAGTGGCCAGCCCTCCCACGTTGCTGTATACTGTGGTCATCCTGACTGCTCTCTACCCGAGTTGCAGGCGAGGTGGAATGCTGTACGACTACTGTACCAGTTTCCTTCTTCCCATTGGAATTAGAATTCAGACCTGACTGTGGTACATAACTGCCAATTACAGTCGCAGCTGGGGCCCACTGCAACTTTCCGTGAAAGTGGAGTCTCTGGATGAGGAACAACTGACGTGCCAGCTTCGCACACCCGCGTTGACTAAGATGGGTCAGATCAATAAAGTAATTCTTTACAGGAATGCCAGTCTTGTTGGTGAATGCCTTTGTGGAATTCCAGAAAAATGTAGTTTTGTCATCACAAAGGCGGAGCAACTGACCATTCAGAAAGTTGATGTTAGCGTTGTGGGTTTTACCCATGTGACCCAGTCGAGGAAGAATTCCACATATCACAATTTTAGCTGCTGGAAATTTGCGTTTGCAGAGATCAACTAATTTAAACACATCATCTCTGGTGTCATTGTCAATTCGGCTACCACAGTTATTTGATCCAACTGCTAGCGTTAGCACTTTTACTTGGTGCTGTCGTGGGACGTCGGATAGGAGCGACACAATGTCCTTGAGCTTTGCTCCACCTCGTGAGATAATTTGCGTCTCATAATCTTGACATAGGCGTGTAGCATCTAAGTCCTTGATGATAGAATCTCCGATAACGAGATGGGTGGTACTGCAGTTGACTTTGCATTTTGAGCCATTTTTTTTGGCTATGAGCATCTTGTTGAGCGGACACAGAATCTGCTGATGAACTAGCTGTAGGCCTGGTATTCTGTGAGTTGTTAGGACTGGTCTGTTGTGCTGATGGGGTAGATTTACTGTCACTTGACAGAGTTTCTGTGCTGCAGGTTCCTGTTTCTTGTGAAGAGGGATGAGCAGTATGAGACTGCTGCACAGTGATCTGCTGTAGTTTAGCTTGTAACGCATGGACTTCACCATTTAACTGTTTGTTCCGTGTATGTAGGCCATCAAGTGCAGCATTGGCTAACTGCAATTTCTCCTCAAGCTCCTCCAACTTTCGTTCTGTAGCCTGTTGACGTTCTCCAACAGTCTTCACTTTCATATCAAAAGCATTTTTTGTTTGAGTTTTGGTGTCTAATAGACAATCCATTAGCTTTTTTTCAGTTTCTTTCAGCCTCTTGGCGTTTCCAGTTGCTTCAATAGAAGAGCAAAGTTCATTCAACACGGATGTCATTGTCTCCATTTTTGTCTCTAATGTTCTGACAGCCAAGAAAAGTTGGGCTATGCTCGGAACACCTGGCGATGCTGCTTTGCTGCGCCCACTACCAGATTTTGCGGTTGCATTTCTTGGTGACCGTATTGGAGGGCTACGTTTAGCTACATTTATCTTATAAGAAATCTTAGGAGCGACTGGAGTTTCTGACTGTACAGCAGCTATTTGCCTAGCTTGGTCTGCATTACCAAGAATAGGACTTGATGACCGATCTAAGCTTGTAGGTTCAGTGGGAGCAGATTCTGACGAGACAACTGAGGTCACCAGTTGTGCTAACAGATCCCTAATGTGATCCTGGTCACCATCTACAGTCTCCGAAGTTGATTCATGAAGTAAGTTAACAGCTTGGGGTGGCACTGCTGTGGAATCAGCAGTACATGTATCTGATGATGCTTCAAGCTGTACAGGCTCCGTGGACATGGTGGAGGTAGCGGGTAGTGTACTATAAGTGATGTTTATTGATTTGTCCGTCTCTGTAACAGATGGCGCTGGTCCACAATTATCGAGTTGCGAATCACTAAACTGGAGTGCCTTCTGTAACTGTGGGCTGGATATGCTCTGCGCAATAGCAGTACCGGTACACATATCTGCTGTGTTTTGTGTTGGGGGAACAAAGTGGCTGGACAGTGCTAGGTGTTTGTCCCCAAAGACAGCAGACATTTCAGTGGTATTTGCATTTCCCCCCGCCCCTAGCTGGAAGAGTGCAGGCAGTTCTTTCAGAACCCAAGTGGGGGTATACTGCCCCTGGACCATAAGTTTGTTCTTAGTGCGATACACTGTGATCACACAGATCTTTTCTTTCTGCCCTGCTACATGTAGTTTATACAAGGTTATTTTGTCTTCTGTAATCAAATTACCTAGGTCAGGACATTCCACCCACTCTACCAGGAAGTTGGCGTCATTTTTCTGGCATGTCCAGTACCGGGTATGAATGACCCTCCTGATACTTTCAAAAGTTTCAACATTGAAGTAGATCAGACAACAGTTCTTCGATCGCCAGGTAATCCACATGCTTTCTTCCTGGTTTGATGTTTGTAGTTTACGTTTAAGAACCTTTGGGACATTAACTCTGAAGTTTCGGATTTCAGTTCGTTTGTTCTGTTATCCTGGCCGTCTGACCAGCCAGACTGCGTGTGACGGGAATTGGACACTACATCATCCCGTATGTTGAGGGCCGATGAGAGATTCTTAGTTGCCGTGTTTTTGCTGGGATCTCTCACACCCGGCGATTGCGGCTGTTTGCCACGGGTTTTCATGATGGTCAGTCAGTGCACAACATCATTGTTCAAAACACATACGATTACATTGCGAATAAAATAACTTTCGGAATGGCCAAAACACGTTTTGGCGCTCACCGGAACCGGAAGTATATATATCTTTCACACGTCCGTCGTCTTCCACATGTTGTGCACAGCTCCCAGTTCCGTTGTTGTTGTTTTTCAATTTGTTGTTGTTGTTGTCCAAACAACATTTCTTTCTTCTTCACTTTTGTCGTGATACTACGGTATCAATATGCCTTGTAGTAACGACCGTACATTAAGAATTTGACACACAAACGCAACTTGGCTGGTTGGAACACAAGAATATAAACTTTTCTGCTAAACGGAGTGCCACGTTCACTGCACTAAAACTTCACAAAAATCCCCGGTACAGCAAAACGCAAAAGTAACCTGGTTCCCTGGAAAAGTTGTATATGTAAGTATTGTAACAGTAATTTAGGGTACCAGGCTAGTCAAAATCGACTCCAAACAAAAGATCGGCTGTTCTGTCAATTACGGTGTCGTAACAGCCACCCGCGCAACAGGGGGTTTTTCAACCCACTGAGGCCTAGCAGGTTTTTCGTCTAAAAATCTCAACTGGTACTTGAGATAAATTTCTACAACTTGGCGAAGTAAAAGATAGTTCACCTGTTTAAATTATATGTTAAAATGGGAGCTAAAGTATTCTCTACGGGAAGTTTTTTTGTCATTTACTTCTGTGTTAAACTTAGGCTTTTCAGAGGGAGGAAAATCCTCCAGTGACGTCATTGTAGTAACACAATCGATTTGTTATCGTTTTCTCTCTCCCTCTCGATTTAGTGGTTATGAGAATTAATAAAAAGATAAAATAAAATAAATTCGCTTCTTAATTCATAGAAATCAATGTACGAATTTTTTTTTTTAATCTATGATTCTTAGGTTTTGCCCTGCTTTACAGAAATGGAAATGACTTTACTTGAGTCAAAGCTGAGAGACACAAATGTAGGAAAAGTGGGGGAAAAAAAACAAAAATGAAAACAGACCAAAAAAAAGACAAAAATATCATAATTTATTGAAATATATACTTAGGCATCTACCACCAAGTATCCCTCAAGCCAGGGAACTGTGCTTCATATGAATCGTCTTTCATGAAAGTGTCCCCAGACAAAGGTGGACAATGGTCTGTCTGGGTACAAGAATGATTCTGGATGAAAGGTTTTTCAGTACGGTTACCGGTGTGACGGAAACGGTGGCCCCATGCATCCAGTGTCCGGGGGACACTCGTGTCTAGACGTAAGTGTCCCAAGACACTAAGATCTGGATTTAATTGTCCGTCGGGCATTCAGGTCTGGGTTTGGATGTCCTGGGACACTGGCTTCCAGGGGACGAAAGTCCTAACCTGGAGCCCAGTGTCCGCCTCGATTACTACTTCCGATTTTCCATCCGGTTTACACGTGAACATGTTTACCAGAGAGTAGTATAGAAAGGGGAGTTACGGCGTTATTGACCTACTTCCGACAGGTGGCGCCAACAGATCATTTCCGTCCGACCTTTGTGAAGTCACTTCCGGTTCCGGCCATGTGACATAAAGTGACCTGTAACCCTGCGCATGATTTCCGCTATTGTGCGCATTTTCACTAGTGTGCACTTCCGATCACGTGACCGGAACCGAGAGTGACCTCACAAAGGTCAGCCGAAAGTGACCTGTTAACGTCACCGGTTGTAAGTATGTCAATAACGCCCTAAGCCCCCGTCTCTCTGTCTCTCCCTCCTACTCAGGAGGTGAGTGAGGACGAAAATGAAATGAAATAAAAACAAGAAAATTTTAACAGAAAATCTTGAAATTTATGCTAAGAAGTAGCCAAGTAAGACTGCATCACACCTAAGGGCTTTTCCTCGTGCTTTTGTGCCTCTTTGCTTGTCCGGTGAAAGCATGTTCACTACAATGAAGAATACAACATATTGGCGTGCATACGTTACAACAAGTCAACACGAGGAATAACACGTTCTTCTGTTTCCACAAATGCAAGTCGCGATATGTAATTGTTCTATAAAGGTGTGGAAGCTGCCATTCAGTGGGGAAACTAGGCCACTACTTGTATTCTTTTAACGGCATATTCCGTGGATCTTCCAAAGACGGGGTCAAATTTGCATGTTTTCTATATATCTTGGACTATTTTATACAAACATTCCTTGCTTAACCCTAACAGGCCTGGGGGAGGGACATTCGCCCCGCCCCACCAAACTTTCTGCGCAATCTCCGGAACGACAAAAAATTGAGAGCTGACACTCCGTGAATTTGTAGTTTATCATATTGGGGTCATTTGGAGTCTATTTACATAACCTCCCGAGCAGAGGATCACGGAATCCCGGTTAATTTATCATGCATTTTTTGGGGGGAAAATTACATGAATAAAATTTTCGCAAAATTTTATCAAAAAATCGATTTACTCGGCTGTTTAAACGGTGTACACGTTTCCACGAGTTTTGTTTGGTTTTCGTTAATGATCAGGTCAATTATGACGACGTTACTAGAAATGACAAATATGCGAAGAAAACATGTGATAAACTAAAATCTGTTTGTAGAAAATAGGCGAAAATCAAGAACATCCCCAATGAATGCAGAAAATGTAATAAAAAAAATGAAAACAAATAATTATCGATGTCCCCTATGGGCCACCCTTATTCAATCTTTGATGGAATAGGCAAATATACCCGGTGTTTGTCACGAATACACCATTAGTTTGCGAGCGCCTTAGGTTGAACTACAGGTAATGTATACATATTAGCCATATATAGAGTCTACAAAATATATTAATTGCGGGTCACAAGGACTCACTTTTCGCATTTCTATGGACATGGGTTACACCAAACAAGAATAGTATCTCGCTCAAACAATCAAAGATAAAACTCATAATAAATATATTCACTTTCAATGATCAAAACAACGGAATTTTGTTAGCATACTGCTACCAGATAATTCCCTTGAGCAGCTCGCCGTATGGAACGTTCCAGCAGAATATTCCTCAACATAACTAAGGAATATTCCTTACTATGTTAAGGAATTTCCTTAACATGCTACGGAATATTCCTTATTGAATTTTAAGGAATATTCCGCCGGTGCAATAGTCGGGGAATATTCCTTAAATTTTACGAAAAAAAAATTCAGTGTACTCAATATAATCCATTAATTTGGCAGATGTGCTGCAGTAATCAGATGCATGTAGATGTCGTGGCAATTTTTATTTTGCATTTATGTTATGTTTTATTTATTTGATTATTTTTTAATGATATCAGATGCGCCCCTTTACGGTTAATGTGAAAACAAATTAAAACTGATATTTTATGGTATGCTCCTATGCAAACAAATGACCGGATCCTACTTCAAGATCGGCGAGTCAGCTTGAAATGTCCGGAGAGATCGTTCAGGATATCCCGCATTCGGAAGATACGGACCGAATATGAAAAGACCCTGAGCATTATATTTTCATATCGTAAAATATTCCAATTTCGCCCTGACTATGCGAGAAGTCGTAAGTAGTACCAGCGGACAAGCGTGGTCATTTTAGAGTAACATTAATTATAACAGTAATAGAGATCTCTGACATGACAATCTCCTCAATATTTATTGATGTCAGAAATGTGATATACATTTTCATTAGATATCTCAATATCTCGTGTTTCTTCCTGATTTCGCAACATTCACAAAATCATATGCGTGCGAAAATTAACCCAGCGCGGAGAGAAGGATTCCTAGTACTTCTATGCCGTGTTCTACGACATATTGAAGATGTACGGCGGCCCATATATGACCTGCTATTTTTCCGGTTTTGTATTATTTTTTTAGTTCTAGGTTTGCTTCTTTTGATTTAGTTTTCACCCGGATGGAAACTTTCCAGTCACCTGGGTGAAAAGGTGTTCACCTGGGTGGAAACATTTTCACCGGGGTGAGAAGATTTTCACCTGGGTGAAAACAGGATTTCACCTGTGTTAAAACAGGTTTCCACCAGGGTGATAACGTTTGCGCCCAGGTGAAAACGTTTTCACCCCGGTGAAAACGTTTGCACCTGGGTGGAGAGAAAGGAGTAAAAGAATTCCCCCCCCCCGCCCCCACCCAAACTGACAAAAAATATATACAAAAATAAAATTAATAGCATGTCGTATATAGGCCACCGTAAATATGTATATTGACTTAAATACATCAAATTATTTTTTTTCTAAAAAATATATATATATATATTTAACAAAGATGCGACGGTATAACTTTACAAGACGTACCAAAGCTGTACATGAGAAATGCAGAAAAATCAAACATTTTCAACTGACCCCGACTAGGATCGAACCCACAATCTTACCTTCTGCTGTACTGTCCACCGTCTATGCCTTTACCCACTGCGCCACAGATTTGCTGGCCGAACCTCTGTTCAGAATTTCTAGTCTTTACTATTCCTCTAGTTTCATATATAGGTCAACCGGACACTGTGAAATGCCGGACTCTGAGGACTTCCATAGCTGTGGAAGCGCCCATAGTCCGCCAGATGCCATGGTCCGGGCCCTATATATATGAGAAGGGACGTTCCTGTCTAGATTTCAGTAACCCGGACACCAGCGATATCAGGACCCTGGTTTCTGCTGATAGGGGGACAACTGTTTCCGAGGGAGGACTTCCGTATCTGGATCTGGGTCGGGCACCCAGATCCAGATACCATGGTCCCCGGACCCTCATATCTGGCGGACCACGGTTGCTTCCACACCGGTATGTAAAAGCAGAAACAATAATCTTACACGAAAGGCTGACCTCTGTTTACACATATTTTCTTTGCAAACTGTGATTTGAACCTGTCAAAATGTACAATACTGGCCAGTGGTACAAATGTTAATGTTGAGAAATGCGTCTCACGTCCAATTTGTTGAAAATGAACATGTTGATAAGGTACAAGAAGGTACCGGTACATATATTTGGCTAGAGTAAATGTCTAAGTCTAGGAGGTACCAACAAGGTACACCCCTAGTTGATGTAAAAGTAACCGAGTTCATAAGGTACCAAGAAGGTACAGGGCATTGACTTGAATAAAATTCCAAGTCTGAGAGGTACCATCAAGGTACAGTTCAATTTGATGAAAATTAAGCTAAGTAGATAAGGCACCATGGAGGTACTGGTAGAGACTTTGCCAGGTACTGATCAGGTATATACCTTCTCAAGGCACACCTACTGAACCTCAAGAGGTACTGTTGAGGTATATACCTATTGAAGGTACAATAAGTCAACTCGGCTACAAGGTATCGTTAAGGTACACTCTAAAATTAAGGTATAATTAAGGCACATCTAAGGTACCAGACAGGTATATACCTCTTAAAGGCATATACCTTGCTACTGTGAGGGCAGTGGCTTCTTGGTTTTAAAGCTGATTTCATACGTTAGAAATGACGGTCAAATGCCGCAGCGGTGTTTTATGGTGAATATTACAGAGCTAAGTACCATATTTTATTCTAGTTCTGCATAGGGAGAATATGAACAATCCAATACAAAGCCCTCCATCGGAAGAATTTAATCGTATCAGTAAAAACGCTGAACGCTCTGTCACCTTTCCTCCTTATGGTTGGCCATCCATGCCAAAATGTGTTGCGTTGAACACATACCAAGTTATGTATACCATGTTATTTAGATTATAACAAACCATGACCTGATCAGTATCCGAATCTCGGGGAGACATTTTAATTCCCGGTATGTAAAATGGCTGTGCAAGTCAACGTTGGAACGATATGCAAGAGGTTGGAAAAATTGATGAAATCTGGTGACTAAAAAGCAACCATATGACTCTACAGGTAAGACCGAAGATGAACACTACTGAACACGCTGAAGTATACAACGGTAAAACAGGTCAGGATGAAACCTTCTGCAGCAAAGATCTGGAGAACTGGGACACGTCACCTCAATCAAAAAAACCATGCCAGTGGTTGATTTTCAATGTATTGATAAATTGGCCTACACGCTTTAGACTGGTCAATTTTCATTACATTACAATTGAACTTCAATTCACTAATTTTCGAGGCTGATGATTGGGTTAATTTTCAATGTATTAAAATTACAATTAAAAAAAAGTGCTAACTGTTCAACGCAACGAATTTTGTTAGGGATACCATAGCTTTTTGAAATCTAGACATCTCTCATAATTTTAATGATCGTATGTAAATCATACGAATCCGTGTAATAACTAGCAAATCACTATTCCACAATGGTGCTTGGGAGTTGAAAGATTGCGGCGATCTTGCAATTGTCAACTGGAGATTACAAGGTCCTCTTTTATTCTCATCTTCATTTTATCCAGCCAATTTCTACGTTCCCACTTCGAACCTGCCTTGATTTATCTGACCCCTTCAGCGTTCAAAATCCGAGGTGTAAATTTTACCAGCTAACGACAGAAGAACCAATCAGAACGTACACATCGATTGCGAGTGAAGTCACATAGAGTGACATCTTCCTCTATTAGCGGCGTCCTTCCTCCTAATATGGTGCCCACTAATTAGGTCAGCCGATCAATAACGCTCTTGTGTGACCCATTTCGATTTTCAAATGTTTTCGAGGTCAGTGACGTCTCGTGTCTATTTATAAGTTATTTGAACATTGAAGGGGTCCAGATATATCAAGGGAAGTTCGAAGTGGGAACGTAGAAAATGGCTGGATAAAATGAAGATGTTTATTCTGGGCTCTTGACAAGATTTGAACCTGTAAAATAGGTTCCCACAATCAACTAACGGATGTACGGTTTATTGAGCGGATATTGATAGAAGGGGATATGTGTGTAATCCGAATAGATCACATCTCTGATGTATCTGTTTCCGCTTGTAACTATATATTTGAATGTGCTATCCAGCGATGCACTGAAAGAAAAATTCCTTAAAATTTGAGAAATATTCCCCGACTATTACACCAGCGGAATATTCCTTAAAAGTCAATAAGGAAAATTCCGTAGCATGTTATGGAATTTCCTTAACATGCATGGTGGGGAATATTCCTTAGTTATGTTAGGGAATATTCCGCTGGTGTAATAGTCGGGAAATATTCCTTAAATTTCTAAGGAATATTTTTTTTCTGTGTGCTTTCATCACTGTTTGTATATTCTGCGATTTCTTTAGTTCGGCCTATGAAATCTCCGAGCCTACAAATGTTTTTGTTTTTTGGGGGTTTTTTTTTCTAATTTATTTGAGTCGCGTTCAATGTCTTGACAACACGATGTGTTCTCGTTGTTGGTCCATCCTGGGGAAAAATATTCCGACCCAAACAATCCGTTGCTTTCGAACAAAATGTAGCTACCCATGCAGCCACATAACGTATTGAGCTTAGTATGACTTGTCTGATTTACCTCATGAAATTAAGATAAGAATAGATAAGATTAGTCTATGGAGGATATTCATGAGGGCTGTTTGAATATAAAGAAATATCACAGCACAAATCACATTACATAATCAGGTTACATTCATATATACGTATCATATACACGGACAATCGATTGAGGAATTTAGTCTAGAACTAGTAGTTATAATACTTATCAGATTTTGCTAATTCGATAATATGACATTATTTTAAATTTGATACGGAATATTAAAAATTCTCGGTTTCATAGATACCATCAATTGTTACTAATTGAGAAGAAGCAGTTTGTCTCACTCCATGTACGTAATTGATTTCTGAACTCTCAAATTTTGTGCTTGCACGAACGTTATTACGTAGACTGTCGCAAATCTTAGTTGTTGCATAGCGAAAAGACAATTTTCATAGCTCTCCGTGAGACATTTGGTATACCTAAAAGATTTGCATATAGCGTTTGATAAGGAGACATCAGAGCCATTACAATTTTGATGGCGAGTTATTCAAAATCTTTAAAATCTCTAGCGATATACACCGCTGCCTACTTAGCGATAGTCTTACGATATAAGCTTTTCATCAAGAGACTTTCTTCTTTCCTTACTTTTTCTAGATTCCGAGTAATGACCTTACTACAGAAATGCAATACTAACGGCCAATAACAGAATTTTGGAAGATACAAGAGTATGGAAAATAACTAGTTTACATTTTTATTTAGAACTTGGGATAATTTCTTCAAAACATTCATCTGACGTGATGGGTTTTTTTATATATGTTTGATATATGCTCATGAAAAGTCAAGCTAAAGTCTATAGTGATGCTCAAAACTTTGACTGAGTCTTCTCATGTAATATTTACATCATTGACGATAACAGAGTTCAATTTCTAATGGATTTTGTTTTTACCGGTTCCCATGGTCTGAAATTTTCAGGAAGTGCTTCCAGGATGGAACAGTTTCAATCGAACTTGTTTCCAACTTATCTGAAGCACTGAAAAAGGTATTGTATCAATCACGATCAGCTATACAATTAAACATATCGTATATGAATATTTCGAAAAGTAAAGATACCTTTACGTATTGAGCCTTGCTGTACGCCCTTCAAAATATTGTCCAAACAGCTAACTTCGGTCCTATTTGTTTCACACTGTGACCGCTGAGATAAGTAAATGTCTAACAGGTTGACAGATTTACCAGCTAAACCACAAAGTTTCGATTTCTTAAGTAGTAAATAATGGGGCATACAGTCGAAGGCCTTGAACCGGTCCATTATTGTTGCTGCAAAATGTTTGCTCTTGTCCAGTACCTTTTTCCAATCCTCAATTTAATAATGTTGTCTGGCAACCATACCCTGTTCTAAAACCAACCAGATATGAATAAAACAATGCTAGTAAAATACTCAGTTAACTGACAGCGAACAGTGGATGTAACGTTTATGTGTCGAAGATAACATGACGCTACCGAGTGTGCGCATCGGAGTTAAGCAGGTTCAGTCGGAACTAATAATAGGGTCCCCCCTTCGGTCACCAATAGTCAGATAATCTTTTACGCAAACAAATTGTATCCATATATCATCTGAAAGAGAATGCTTGGATCATTACTTCAGGATAAATGTCATTTATGTAGCAAAAAAATGAAACTCAAATTCGCTTCAATTTTTCTGGAAAACCATTAAAAAGTAGAATAATTTGCCAGAGAATCTGCAGTTGCGATTTCAGTGAAATACACTGTATCGTCTCCTACGTCGATTGGTCAATTTAAAAAGGTAGAAAAAAACAAAACCATTGACCTACCAGTTTTTGTAAAAAAAATTCAGCCGTAGATGAGCCATGATTTTCACACTCACCAAAGGGGCATAACTGAGGCCATTGACACGTAACTCACTGACACCAGTCGGTCTGTAGGCGAACTCAGCCATCGATTTGAAAGACTGACAATGCTCAACAGGATGGTACTATAGATATCAGCAACTATAAACATACGAAGAATTATCAGGTGGTCCAAAATAGTTGATCTTCCTTATTATGAAATTAGAGAGGTGCCATTCCTATGAAAACTTTGGTGCGCGCCCTTTCGAGTGTTACGTCGCATGGAACAACGGAATAAGAACAACGTCACTGTCCATAGAGTCTTGCATTCGTATACAGATATAATGGCGACCAGTAAACACCTCCCGAGTTTTCTCTTCGAATGCATTATTTCCTTGGGACATTTATATGGTGCTGATTCCTGAAGAACAAAGTTATATAAATATACATCGTACATGGGGTTGATTGGAGAATATGTTAGTCAGGAGGAATATATATTGTAACTCTATATTTCATTAACTCCCCCTGTACCGGAATATTTAACAGTTCCAAGCTGGTATCAGTAATGATATACACATGAGTGGAGCGAAAATATACTTATCATCGCCTACGTAATTTTCAAAGATGATACTCGAAGCTTTCGAACAAGACATAATATGCTGAAAATATTCGCCTGGAAATTCCAGATTTTTGTATGCCAGTGACAGGCAATCATTGAACTACATTTCTATCGGTAGGCCTACAATTGTACCGATACGGTACAGAGAGGGCTAAACGAATTTTCGTACATATAGAGTCGAACAAAAGAAAATTTCATATGTTTAACTTGTAATATACCGTAATTTACAACGAGGTGGCACAAAATTCCACAGAACCAGATTCAGACGTCTCACCACGGACTAATTATGTCGTCTGAATTCACATTACTCTGCACTTGCTGGATATTGAACCTACAAAATGAGGCCGAATTTCTGCTATAGCATGTTTTCCTGTCTTCAATCTCAATAGAGATACGCTCTATTTTTCTTATAAATCGTTTTTATTATCTTCCGGTGTCAAGTTCAACTTTTGGGATATTCACAGATGAACCTGTTAATACCGGTATCACAGGGATCAATCTCCCACGATTGCTGAGAAAGGATAATGCAGTTGCCACTTGAATAATCCCCCATTAGGAAGACCTGCATCCCATTTTGTGTATGAAGCGGTTTGACCAGTACTGCTCCAGACATATCCGTCTACACCATTACCATGTCCACTGGTCCAGAAGTTGTTATCTACAAAAAAAGTACAGAAGGTCCAAATGCAATATTCTGATGCTATCACGAATAAGTAGATCTTCAAAACGGACATTCCGTTCATCCCTTTTACGAAAGAGGCAATACATATAAGATATAGGATTAATATTATAACTGAAACAGGTAGTATTTCAAGATTTGCCATTGCCCGTATATATTTGTGTACAAATTGCTGTCTGCTACTCTAACAATATAAGGGCTGGACAGTGATACCATATGCAAATGAACTCGGTCTGGAAAGTTACATCAGATCGAGATTGGTTAGACGACACTAATACTCGCCAAACCGCATACACAACAAAGCTCTTGCACAGTCTCTACACAGGAATGATGAGATCCGGAGTTAGCACGCAGGAGTGAGACTAATATGTATATTTCATAGGCTGAGTATCAATCTACCGCACTGCGGTGGCCTAATGGTTAGTGCGTCGGTCTCGTAAGCGGTAGGTACTGGGTTCAATCCCAGGTCGGGTCATACCAAAGACTTGAAAATGGAACTTATTGCTTTCTCGCTTACGCTCAGCATTAAGAGGATAGAACAAGGACTGGTTCGCTCGGTGTCAGTATAATGTGACTGAGTGGGGTGTCATGTCTGCCTACGGCATAATATTTCAGTGGGACAGCACTTAGATAAAATGGCAGCATTAGATCTGCTCTGTTACACGTAGGTACCACGACCCCCTCTCCTCCCCTTCACTTTCCTTCTCCGTCGTGATACAGCTGAAAAACTGTTGTAAAGCGACGTTAAACCCTATTTTAACCCATGGTCTGCCGCCACATTCTTTGAAATTTGCTGTGCATTATTTGCAGGTAACTTGCACGCTCTACGGTGCCGTTATAGACGACCTCAATGACTTCCGTAAGCCACGCCCATTGTCTGGTGAATTCTCATTGGTCAATTAACCCTGGAGAGGCAGACATTGTGGGCGGGTTACAAGAAATCAGTGAGAAGTCTGGAAAGGAAAAAAATAACACAATTTCAAATTTGCAGATCAACAGTATATTAAAATTCTCAGATCAAAGTATAAAGTCAATTATCGAAATAAAACATCAGTTACGTCTGTATTTGATGATCAATAATTGTCGATTTACATGTAAACAAAACTGTACCATAACTTGAAGTCCGTGTATCTGGCCACATTATCAGCAGTACATGTATTTTTCACCGCGAGATCTGTTCGAATTACCACAAACAAAACATATCATTTCTCAGTCTCTTAGTCTGTGGGTAAAATTACGGTTTCCGGTATTTGTATCCAAAGTCTACCGGTATTGCTGGAAAAGTCATTAAAATTTAACAAGAACGATTAAGAGTTCAATTGCTGCGGTAGGAAATGTTGAAAGTGCAGTTGCTAAATTTACAGTCATTAGGAAAACATTTATCGTTCTGTGTGAAGCTCGGTGGAGATTCCTTTAACTCCGCCGGTGGGTCATCCTCGCGTTTGCATAATTTGGGAGGAGGGTTCAACACATTGGAAATATCCTTTAGCATTGCGTCCGACGGTCGCTTGTATTTTCGCACACCAGCCTGGCTTCTGTGACCAGTTCTTTCCATGACCAGCTGTTCGTCAACGCCAGCCTGAAACAAATGGGTGGCACACGTTCTCTTTCCCGAATGATTACTGAAATTTCCAGAAATTCCAGCGCTGGCACAAATGTCTTTCAGCATCGTCTGCATGGCGTTCACCCCAACCACTTGCTTACTGAATTTTGGAGGCTCACCAGGGAACGAGGCCGACAGAGCCCTACGGTAGAAGGCTCCCTCGGACACGCCTATAGCCCGAAGATAATTGGAGTAGATTGTCCATAAAGATCGTTCCCCGTCATCGCAATAATGCTTGATGTTTTTGGCGCTTAGATTTTTTTGTTTCAGTCCCCCTGAATAAGTTTTGCACTTGGAACCAATGAACTCTTTGTACTGACCTTGACTGTCCTGACCGAGTACGATCTGGGATATATCCAAGTGTCGATGTTCATCCCGACCCCTTAGTCCGAATATTTTACAGTTGTAGAAGAAAACGGTCTGTAGTAAACTTTTTGACGTCGAAGATCCAAACGTTCCGTTTTCCCAGAATTTCTCTTCGTCAATTTGTGAAATTGGATCCGCCTGTTTCACCTTTGTGCCATATCCTTGGGAAGTTAGCTCCTTCATTCTGGAATCCAGAGTTTTTCGGAAGAAAATAAATCTGTCGTCTTTGTCGTTCAAAAAGTTGAGATGATATATTTTGATAGACCGCATATGTCGTAAAATTCCACAGGAAAGCGCGTACAGCGACTTTGGAGGGTAAGAATCGCCATCCTTCTTCCTCACCTCCAAAATGAATCGTGATAGCCACTTGTTCACATCATCAGCCGTAAATGTTCCAAGTTCAGGAACCGCCTCGACATTCCGTGAATTGCGATAAAGTTTCCATTCATCGAAAATCTTCACGGCCTATTTTGTTGCTTTTTTAGTGTTCTGATTTTCCTGTGCAGATAACAGATTTTCTATGAAATCGTCGTCAACAGCCTCTGCGAATCGTGCTTTACTTTCTGTTTCCAGTTTCACAGGTCGATGCACCTGCACCGGTTCAGTTTCACACTCCATTTTGGCGGGAGACTGCTCTCTCTCAGTTTTTCCAGGATTCTGCTGGTCAGTAGATCCCGGGAATACACCATCTCCAGAATTATCCTGCAGCCAGGCCAGAAGATCAAAATCCCCAAAACTTATGTCTTCTAACTGCATGTTTTCCAAAGATATCTGCGATTCCGTAATATCTAATATTTGGGACAGCTGCAGGTCATCGTCCGACTCCATTTCGATCACCACTTTGCGAGAACTCAGAAAGGAATGCGGAATACAGCAATTCTTTCCAATATATGGCATGATCAATTAAATATTTAAATTCTTTCAGAAACGCGTATTTCATTGGCTATTGTCCGCCGTGCCTGTAATTGACACTGCGTACGTGTCGATCCATATATGGAAATCAGTGGGTGGACCATGGGTTAAATCAGTTATTGTATTGGCTATTATCTTGTTATGTGTTTATAATCGACAGGTCGCACACGTGCTGCCCCGCCTACACTCGGCTGACGCCTCGTGCAGGCTTTGGGGCAGCACTGGTGCGACCTGTCGATTATAAACACATAACAAGATAATGCCATACAATAACTATTACACAACACATATAAGGGAAGTGGGAAGAGGTGCCGACATACTGACTGCGTCACATGACTTCACAGAATAGTCTTCTGGTTAACCTATTCTAAAGCACATACCAAGAAACTAACGATTCACTCACTCACTCGATTTTTTGTTAATCTGCGCAGACAGGACACATTAATAATGTTACTGGGCATTTACATGTACCTCACAATATGTGTTGTAAGCAGGGAGGCGGCGACTAATGCATTCTAGCTTGTATAATCTAGGGTAGTTCGTTAGCTTCTAATCTAAATGATACTGAAACGTTTCGTAGGGATGTTTCAGATCCCCAAGAGAGTGCGCAAGGTCCACAAGACAAACTGTCAGGCTACCATGAACGCACTCGTGCACTGATCTTGGCCAACGAGGGAGTTCGGTTCAACCTGTCACCTTGTCTGGATCGAGGAGGTTCGAAAGGAAGACCTGTAATGACAACCAAAGCAAATCAATACAATACTGACATATAATTCTATGAGCAGGTATATAGGATTCAGATCGCGGTAGAGTAAATTTCCTGTATAGCCCTAGCTAAATCGCGATCAGGTCTGGTCATAGATGGAGAAAACCATCCATGAATTGATGTGATATCTGACGGTGGTAATTCATGGATGGAGCGCCAAGTCATAGTAAAACACCGAGTAGAAATCCAGCCCCCGACGCCTGACGATGGGGATGGTATTTACGCTAAAATACGGCGAAAGCATCCAAGTTTAGCAACTTACTATCTCCTCAGATCATTATCCTATCCATAAACACCGTTTATTTGGGTATTCGGCTCTGTTTTGTTGAGATAGCAGCATAAATCCACACCTACTGTACCGTTTTCTTCCATCCGCCTCTGTTCACTCGAAAGTTAGGCCATCAAGCATGCGCACACGATACACTTCACGTCATAGTCACGTGACTCTCATTTGGCGACCCGTCGTCATCCGCGCACTTCCTCCACAGGAAAGTACTATGCTCACGTTGATTGGACATTTTTCACGGCTAAACCTACCCTCTCCTTTGCCAATTGCAAAAACAAAGCACAAAACGTAACAAATTGATAAATTGTGTATTTATCATTATTGGGCATATTGATTATTTAACCACGGAAAACTAGATTTGACTGTTATCCTAAGGGATAACTGAGATACCCCCGACCTGTCTCCCCGTGTGAGTAATAATCCAATATAGTATGAAAACGATAATATAATGGTCTGGGAGTTCAGATAGCCACACATGAATTGGGCATGTTTTTTTCCTTTTCTGTGACAAATGATAGAATAAGACAAATTATCATGAAAAATACTGCTTGCTGATCATGTTACCAGCACTCACTAGGAGGAAGTAGGCTATCACGTGTGCAACATGCACAAACTATGAAGCATGCAGGCTTATATGACATGCAAGGTAGTAAACTAGCTGAGACCACTGAAAATATTTAACATCCAAAGTTTCAATTAAACATCCCAGGTAACCAGTCAACACAAATATTGGTAATAAATAAAACCCATGGATATAAAGGACCATAACTCTGTTGCGGGGACGGGTGCAATTACACGAGAACTTTGTCTTTATATGGGATTAGATCCAGAAAATGGCAAAGTCCTATAGAGTCAAAAACGTCATAAATATGTAAATAATTACAATATCGCCTTGTAGGTAGGACATGCATATCTTCATATCATAGGTAACACATTTGTAAAGTTTCATTGAAATAGAAGCAAAATCTTGGGAGGAGTAGTCCGGACAAAATTGTGTCTACAGACAGACGGACAGACGGACGGACGGACAAGCTGATTCCATTATACCCCCCTAACTTCGTTGCGGGGTATAATAAGTTATGTTTACAACTACGAACTTACAAGATCCAGCAACAACGGTGGAAGAAAGAAACAGCTACTCTTCCCGTAGCCCGTAGGCAACACTGCGAATGCGTGATGACCGTTTAAAACATTGCAAATGACATCGATTTGCTCCCGTTTCAAATCATATTGCAAGGGTAATGTCTGTTTTAGTCTTGTGATATGTCAACAATGTCAGATTGTGAAAACGGCTTGCTCGCCATTATTCTATCGCGCCTGTCAGCTACAATACCACGTGTGGAGAAAGTGCGCGGATGACGACGGGTCGCCAAATGAGAGTCACGTGACTATGACGTGAAGTGTATCGTGTGCGCATACTTGATGGCCTAACTTTCGAGTGAACAGAGGCGGATGGAAGAAAACGGTACAGTAGGTGTGGATTTATGCTGCTATCTCAACAAAACAGAGCCGAATACCCAAATAAACGGTGTTTATGGATAGGATAATGATCTGAGGAGATAGTAAGTTGCTAAACTTGGATGCTTTCGCCGTATTTTAGCGTAAATACCATCCCCATCGTCAGGCGTCGGGGGCTGGATTTCTACTCGGTGTTTTACTATGACTTGGCGCTCCATCCATGAATTACGACCGTCAGATATCACATCAATTCATGGATGGTTTTCTCCATCTAGTCTGGTCACAGCCACAGTCTGGTCACGACCGGTTCCCTCGTGGTTGGGTCCAGTGTTTATCTTCCTTCCCCAGGTCTTCGTGGTTGGGTCCAGCGTCTATCTTCCTTCCCCAGTTCTTCGTCCACTCTCGTATGAATGGACTTCACGTCGTGTCTCGTCTTACACGACTAGGTCCCTCCAAGCGTTGGTAACTCTCAATGGATGCGGACGGCCTGGGCACGACAGTACTCTCACAGTACAAAGGCTTCTACGGCACCGGCTCGTCTCTCTGTAACACCGCAGGATTAATCAACTGCACGGCTCACCACAGCAGCAGACGGCACCCCTCGTAGGAATAAACCCCCAGGCTTCACCGAGCGGGACCCCGCTCACGGCGACTCACTCCGCGGCCCGCCTCCAAGGACGAATCATCAAGGCTAGAGTTCACGGCTACACGGTCCACATAGGATCTGGCGATATGAACGTCGATAACACACGGTGGATGGGTAGTCATTCTAGGAAAATTACAGCGTTGAATTCAATCAGGTAAGTGAACCGCACACGTAAACACAATGTCACTTTCGTTTTCCCCCATAGTCACATGTCATTCACCAGCTGTGATTTATTAAAGGGGAACCCAAGGGGTCGCTTGCATTTCTGCACTTTCGTTACAATACAGATAGTCACTACAGATAGTCACTCAACCATCAATATATCTCTAATGTTGGAGGCGACTCAATTTCGGCCCGCGTGGCCTAGCCACTGAAAGGAACACAATGAAATTATCTCTGGTATAGCCTTGTTCTATACTACGTGAGAACAACGCTATGGCTGTAAACCAGTCACTAGATAGAGTTGTTGGGAAAATGTTGTACGGGCAATATTTGCCGAACCAATTGACCATAACCAATAAAATTATGTCCACTTACCTTTCATAAAAACACCTTGTTTATCAGCGACTGTCCATTTTTAGTTTTACAAGACGTCTAAACACGGAGAGGGGGGTAAAACTGTCCGCATCGC
>JAVTVY010043434.1:0-21140 GCA_036873755.1 Hanleya hanleyi | reverse complement strand
GGACTGTGTCTTGGGTTATTTGAGAGAAATCGGTTTGTTGCATAAGTTTTAATGTGTGTATGTTTTAATGTGTTGGATTACTAACTTATTGGCTTGAGTACTTAGAATTTTGATTGATCGTCGCTATATAGCTGAAATATTGCTGAAAGCGACATTAAACCGTACTTCTCTCTCTCTAGTTGGTTCGTCATGATATGACTAAAATATTGTTGAAAGCGACGTTAATCTTATTCACCCACTCTCATTGTCAAAAAAAAAATTCGCGTCCATAATCGAGAAACAGTGGTCCTATCACCAAACTCACGAGTAGGTATAGCAAATATAATAATTTCCTCCAATATAGCAATAGTTTTCCCATGGTCTTACAGTGTTATATATGTATAGAGTCTCATTGCGTCCTTCAAAAGGACTGCTGAAAAATCAAGTCCATCAAAATTTGGAAAAAAATCAAATGTCTGACAGGAAGTCAAATACTTTGATGTATTATCTGAAGTTGTGTCAAGAAATAACACTCTTGAGGTGTACTACACACAATCTGTTGAAAGCACTGTAGATGATGCCACTTTGATAGGCCAAGTCCACTGCATGTTCTGATGTACTGTCCAACTAAATCACCAATAGAACAGTGGACAAAGATATGCACTTGACGTAAAGATTGGCATTGGTGCCAACTGTTCTGACTGGCTCGTCACACTTTCGTAAAAAAGGTGTAGTTGTGTGACGCAAAACTTCTTTTGTGGACGACGGCTGAATATTGAAAGTCGAATGTAGCGCCTATAGTAATACATTGTATACCTAGGTGACTATGTAGACTACTCTACATCATTTGCAGCCTCTCTCAATACAGCCTCTCTCCACTCGGAAGTCATTATTTTCAAGAGGAAAATGTCAGATCAATGGCAATAAATAAGCGGGGAGAATTTGAATCATTACCCAAAGCGGCCATGCCCACGAGATGCTTCACAATGGTCAGACTCATGAGGCGGAAACGAAATACAATTGTTAGTTTTGACTGAATGTATGGCTACTCAATGGCGGTTTAAACTGGCGGATATTTCTGGTTTAAGAGTGTCATACGTGAATGGAATTCAATTAAGAGTCTTCCGACAGGATAAATAGAGAACAGGGAAGCAGAACACAGAAAGACGACGAGCTTTATTGCAGCGATTTGCCATACAGTACAGGCAGTTCGAATCGATAAAACAGCGGCAGTTTTCTTTTGTCAGCCGTTGGGCAAGCCGCCGAGCAAATTGATGTAACCCTCAAGACTGTTAGGAAACATTAAGAAAGCTGGTCTCAGCAAAATGCATTGCTTGGTTGGCCATTTATAACGTTATGTTACAAAAACATTATACTATTGCCACTGTGCATCGATGGACGTCAATTCGCCTTGAATCCCATCTAAAAATGGGAGATCAACAATATATGAAAATACTGAAAAGCCTGTACAAGATCGATAATTCATTGGGAGACTTCACTTTGGAGTCTCGTTGGGTAGAAAAACAAAACAACACGGATCACCAATTGCCAGTTGTGGCAATGATCGCAAGATACGTTTCGATGACAGCAAGAGTCAAACTTCTTGTTCATGAGCGTTGGGATATTCTTTACATCCTTCGTTATTTATGCACAGTCTTCGTCGCTAAGATATCATTTGGTTTCAGTTGTTTTAGAATGAGCGTATCTCAGCTGCCTTTTGTTTCTGGGTGTTCATGCCAACACCACGATCATTGCATTACATGATTTCCAGGCAATACAGAAAAACTCATTTCAACATCATTCCAGCAAAGCTTTTTCCTGAAAGTGTAGAAAGTGAGAGAGTTGGGACCAATATATACAAATATTATAAATCCCTATGAACCTCTATATGGATGCGTTCATCTGCCCAAATTTCCCTGAAGAAGTTTTTACAAAATATGACCAAAATTTAACTCACTCAATGTCGAAGAGGGTGTGAAGTTTTGAAAGTCCATAGCGGCTGTATGCGTTGCTACTGTCAAATATCACACCACAAAGTCCAAACTCGGACATCGACCAATCAGCGCCAGTGTATCTACATATATGCTCATTTCATCCGTTGTATGTTGCATTCGACGATTGTATTAAAGTTCATTTTGCAAGTAGGACAGATGAGTTATACACAGAAACTAATTCAGTGTGTTATAGAAACTAACATATTCTCATCGACTGTATAGATTTTAAGATTGTAAGAGATTCTTTTTATCGAGCGACTACTTTGGAATATCTTTTTGGTCGTGTGAGGGGAGACTGTGTCTTAGGTTATCTGAGATAAATCAGTTTGTTGCATAAGTTTTAATCTGTGTATGTTTTAATGTGTTGGATTACTAAGTTATTAACTTGAATACTAAGAATTTTGTTTGATCGTCGCTATATTGCTGAACGCGGCGTTAAACCTTAATTCTCTCTCTCCGATAATAGTTATATATTAAACCATTAAAAGAGGTGCCCATGACTCAAGGCAGATACAGTAGCTCACTGCAAGCTTGTAGCTGTTAGAAAAAGAAAATATTTGTCTGGTACCTGCTGTGGTGATTATTTTTGTACAGAGTAAATATTAATGTGATAATAGTGTAGTTGACCTGCTTCTGTGTTTTTTTGTTTCTGTGTTTTTTATTTAGTTCACAGAGTAGCTATAAATGGCATCCTGTTATATTTTCGGAGTAAATATTTCATGTGATGATACAATACTTGCCACTATACTTTTTTCAGAGAGTAGTAGCTACCAATGTCAAATTTGAAAACTCTCCTGTGTTCTTTTTTTGCACAGTAAACGCGGGAATGGGGTAATTTACCTGCCCCTGGTTTTGTAGAAGTTCCCGAACATGACATAATGAACATAAAACTATAAATGTTATCTTGCAACTTAACTATCTTTGTAGTTATTACGGTACAGAGTAAATATACATACGGTAATACGGTAACTTACCTGTCTCTGTAGTCGTTTTTGTTCGTTACAGTGTAACTATGCATGTCACCATCTGGTAAACCACCTGCCGCTGTGATTCATTTTTCACGAAGTAATTATAAATGTGATAATACATCAATTTTATATTCTTATCGACTATATAGATTTTAAGATTGTAAGAGATTCTTTTTATCGAGCAGCTACTTTAGAAGATCTTTTTAGGCGGGTGAAAGAAGACTTTATCTTAGGTTATTTGAGAGAAATCGGTTTGTTGTATACGTTTTAATGTCTGTATGTTTTAATGTGTTGGAGCACTAAGTTACTAACTTGAATACTTAGAATTTTGTTTGATTGTCGCTATATAGCTGAAATATTGTTGAACGTGACGTTAAGCCTTAATTCTCTCTCTCTCTCTCTCTCTCTGTATTCCTCGTGCCTTGCAAATGCCAGAACAGATAATAATTGCGACTTAGTTAACCATCCAACAGTTCGAGCATCCACAGCACATAGGTAGTACCAGCCATAAGCCGATTCGTCGCCGATTGTGTCCCCAAGTTGTGTGGATTAGAAGACGCAATATGTCATGTTGTTTGACTGGCAAAGACGCCACTTTTGCAGGTATTCATCCACATAACTGGACGCTTGCTTCACCTGATATACACCGAAGGTCAGCGACCGATTTTCCTTTCCGTTAATTTTGTGAAATCGGGAAGGGCGCCCGAAGTCTGGCTCGGTAACCAGGTTATAGCATTGGACACACCGGTTCTCGTCAGATCACCGAAGTTAAGCATTGTTAAGCTCGGTCAATACTTGGATGGGTGACCGGGTGCTGTACTGGCTGGGCTGATCAGTGTCCAGGGTAATAGGAACTGAGCACGTTCGTGTTCTGACACATGTAGGGACCACCGTGATATGACTGAAACAGTTTTGAATAAATCAATTGATCGTTCACTCTTTGTAGACGATTTCAACATATCGTGTAGTGGAAAAAGTATACACAATATTGAAAGAACATTACAACTTTGTCTAAATAGAATTCAGAAATTGTGTCTAGAAAATGGCTTCAAATTCTCCAGAGCTAAGACAAATTGTATACACTTTTGCAGAAAATATTTCCAGCACAAAGATCCGGTACTGAGATCAAAGTAGCAAAAGAAGTCAAATTCTTAGGAATATTGTTTGACCACCGACTAACATTCAAATCGCATATAAATCGCTTGAAACCAAGTGCACGAAATCTCTAGATTTGTTGACGGTAGTTGCCAGCTATAAGTGGGGAGGAGATTATCAAACGCTTCTCCATTTATATCGGTCACTTGTTCGTTCTAAACTTGATTATGGCTGTATTGTTTACAACGGTGCAAGCCAGTCAAACTTGGCAAAGCTAGATGCTATTCTCCACCAAGGACTAAGACTTTGCCTCGGTGCGTTCAGAACATCCCCAAAAGAAAGCTTATATGTCGATGCAGATTAATTCCCTTTAGAACTTCGAAGGATTAAACTATCATTGCAATACATCACAAAACTGCGATCAAATCACTCGAATAACTGTGTTTTCAACCCTCAGAACGTGGATTTCTATTTAAAGAAACCCCCATTTTCCACCTCTTGGAATTCATATGAAACCACACATTGTAGCAGCTGGTATTAAGCTTCGAGCAGCTACTTTAGATGTTTTCAGTCGGGTGAAAGAAGACTGTATCTTAGGCTATTTGAGAGAAATCGGTCGCTTGCATAAGTTTTTATGTGTGTATGTTTTAATGTGTTGGATTACTAAGTTATTAACTTGAATACTTAGAATTTTGTTTGATCGTCGCAAAATAGCTGAAATATTGCTGAACGCGACGTTAAATCTTAGTTCTCTCTCTCTCTCTCTCTCTCTCTCTCTCTTGTCTGGAACAACCCATGAGTTGTACACATAAAATGATTCTCGCAGTAATCCTGGCATGTTTACTTAGGTCAATGAGCCAGCCCCAAGGTGTATTCCATGCCACGAAGAGCTCGCAGTGATCCACATTCTGATCGACTGTATAGATTTTAAGATTGTAAGAGATTCTTTTTATCAAGCAGCTACTTTAGAAGATCTTTTTAGTCGGGTAAAAGAAGACTGTATTTTAGGTAACTTGAAAGAAATCGGGTTGTTGCATAAGTTTTAATAAATGTGCATGTCTTTTGGTGTGTTGTGCTGACTACTTCTGGATTGCTGGGTTGTTGACTTGGTTTTGTTAGAATACTTAGAATTTTGTTTGATCTTCGCTATTTAGCTGAAATATTGCTGTATGTGACATTAAACCTTAAGTCTCTATCTCTGTCTCATATTCTACACAACACATATGGCCCAAACCTCGCCTAGGTTCCCACAACAGGCGTCCCTAGCCAGTGCGCACGCGCACGATGCGTGAGCCTAATTGATTGATATTACCCCAACACCATATTTCTTGCTTTTCAAGAAAATTTCTTAGTGTTTCATGTTATGGGTATAAAGTCAACGCGACGTTAAACCTTAATTCTTTCTCTCTCTCTCCTTTATGAGTATAAAGGTCACGTTACCGGAAGAGGTCAACTCAAGATCCAGGGGCAAAAGTCCATTTTCAAGCTGATTACGCAACTTCTCAGTGCCGCCTCCCCATAACACTAAGAGATCGCCGTTTACTATACTACTGAAGTATGTGTTACTATGCTTCTGATGTATGTGCGAATTTTAGAAAAGGTGAATAAATTCTTGGAGAAATGTCTAGCTGAGATGGCTGGATATGTTTCGGTGACAGTGCTATCTTCACGCCGGGTTGAGCTAATTTTTCTGCAACAGCGCCGGCAGCCTTTCCGTTAGGTTTTGTCAGAGCATCATCGTGAGACAGGTTTAACATGTTAACAGTATGCAGCTATTTATTGATACTGACGATGGGGGACCTGAAGATATACCTTTTCATTGTTGAATAAGTAAGCAGACTCACTTTATTTAATACTTTCTATAAAACCTCGTATGAAATTTTAGTCAAATAAGAGTGGAAATTCATCCGAATCAAACACTTGAATGGCAAATTTCACTCAAGTCGAGTGATTTCCACTCATTCAAACTTTGAGTGAATTTCACTCAACTTGAGCGGGATCAGGCAGGGCAATGCATTCTTTTTGGACTTGGTCACAGTACTGCAGTGGCATGTACATCAAAGTAACCGGATATGAAGGACACTGCAACTACTGTGTTTTACACTCGGGAGAAATATCTCTTCCCAAGCCGTGAGCACTTCTTGATTCGATTCCTCTTCGCCTTTTCCAGAATATATTGGGTCTGTCTGGGCTGTCTTCTAAAAGCATATGGCCGTGCTGCATCTCCAGAATATAGGAGACTGTTTTCATTTGTTCAGTGGTAAGTGTGACTCCTAAACCAACAAGTTCAACATTTCGACAGAAAGTTGTTTCAATTTCTCCAAATGCCTTTCGGAAGATTTTGATCCTGTGAAAATATATACATTTAATTTTTTTTTAATTAGGCCTGAAAGCCTGTGTCCGGATTATAACACCTTAAAAAATACAGGTACAGAAAATGCTCTTACCTACCCTTTAGCTTAGCGTAATTTTTTCCGCCCAAAAATAATGCAGTTCGGTAAAATTCTTAAATTGGAGCGGTTCTTTGCAGCGGTATCCAATTACCACCGAATTTATGTCACGGGAATGCCCAGACAAGCTTGGGCTTATCCTGACGTGTAATGATAGGCATAGGTCAGTAAACAATAAAGTGACTGAGGAGTATTAAAGGGAGTATTGACCTCTAACAGAGGTAAACCTGAAGTGACGTAACTGGAAGTGACCGCATCACCGCGGAATAATACTTATGAATCAATGGCCACATGACTGCAATATTTCAACTTTCGCTCTCTGGGTAATACAATTACAAGTATACACTGTCCTATCATAGTATAAGAAATGATTTTTGAGAGAGAAAGAATGAATTGGTAGTCAGCGGGATTCGAACTCACGACCCCGGCTCAACGCGCCGATGTTCTACCGACTGAGCTAGATGGCCCGTAGGTATTACACCCGTGGATTGTCCTGTGATGAGCAACCTTTTCTCTCGGTGTTTCAATGTGCGCAACATACCATAGTACGAGGTTGATCCTGTTGGTATCCCATATAGCGATTTCAAACCCCCCATCTGTGCTTATGTTTCAATCTATATGGGATGCTGTGGATAATAAAAAACTATGATATATTCATCTGAGTAACCAGAAACGTTTCGATCAAGCCATGATCGGGCGACGTAGAATCGGCCATATCTGATTAACTCCTGAACATGTGCTAAAACTAAACCCGCCTCAAGGTGTATTCCATGCCACGAAGATCTCACAGCGGAACATATTCTGATCCACTGTATAGATTTTAAGGTTGTGAGAGATTCTTGTTATCAAGCAGCCACTTTAGAAGATCTTTTCAGACGGGTAAAAGAAGACAGTATTCCAGGTTATTCGAGAGAAATTGAGTTGTTGTACATGTTCGGCATGTATAAATGTTTTAATGTGTTGGGTTACTAAGTTATTAACTTGAATACTTGAATTTTGTTTGATCGTCGCTATATAGTTGAAATATTGCTGAACGCGACGTTAAAACTTAATTCTCTCTCTCTGCCTCCCAGAATAGAAGGAACTGTTTTCAATTGTTCGGTTGTAAGTGTGACACTTAACCAACAAGTTTAGCATTCCGACAGAAAGTTGTCTCAGTTTCTCCAAATGCCTTTCGGAAGATTTTGGCCCTGTGAAAATATATACATTCAATATTTGTTAAAATTTAGGCCTGAAAACCTGTGTCCGGGCTAACGCCTGAAAAAAATGTAGGAACAGAAAATATTCTTGTTACCCTTTAGCGTAGCGGAATTTTTTGCCCAAAACATTAATGCAGTTCGTTAAAATTATTAAATTGGAGCATTATTTTGCAACGGCATAGTCAATAAACATTAAAGTGATTGAGAAGCATCAAAGTGATGGGGCATAGCTGGAAGTGATCGCATCACCGTGGAAGAATACGTACGAATCGATGGTCACGTGACCGGAAGTTTCAGAACTATAGTGGCCTTGACACATTCTTATCGACTGTATAGATTTTAAGAGAACTTTTATCGAGCAGCTACTTTGGAGATCTTTTTAGTCGAGTAAATGAAGATTGTATTTTAGATTATTTGAGAGAAATCGGTTTGTTGTATAGATTTTAATGTATGTACATGTTTTTAATGCATTATTTTACTAACTTTAACTTGAATACTTAGAATTTTGTTTGATCGTCGCTATATAGATGAAATAAGAACGCGACGTTAAACCTTAATTCTCTCTCTCTCTCTCCATGTGTCACACACATGTGGTCTCATAAGTATGTACGTAAAGTGGATGAGACCTGTCCTGAGATTTTCATGAACCAAGAATAAAGTCATTGTATTAAATTTGACCTACTTATTCCTGGTTTGAATTAGGAACTACTATGTGAGCTTCAGTATTTTTTCAAGTCTCCTATAGTTTAGAATATTTCCATATATAAATGTATAAGTGTATAAACACCTTTCCGAAACTGGTCAGGACATATTACTCGGGACGAAATGTATCATTTAACAATTAATTTATTACACGTATGTTAAATGTGAAATACGTTTTTTTTGTTAAACTGATTTTGTACAGAAACATAGGTCTATCTACATCGCTTGGTTTAATTTGAAGTATTCTGCCAGCTTATATAATCTGATGCCACGAGCTTAGGTGAATTCAGATTTCAAACATCATCGCTTATTTTTTCTTGTGATGTTGCATCAGACTAATTGGAGACGAATGTTGTAAGTATTGACGTCTAGCCAGGTGGTCTTGTGTGACGTCACAAACTATCGGCTATCATCAAATAAGTGCTGGTTAAAGCGATGCGGAACTCATTTCTGAAATTGACAGAGATGTCCGCTTTGGGACGCTTTTCTAAAGCTAGGAGAAAAAAATACTTTAAATTAAAATCAAAAGAGGAAGTTAATGATTAAACTATAAGCCTATCTAACCCATGAAGAATATGAAAAAAATGCTTTTCACCAATAACATTTTTACGGTTTGAAGACATTTCTTATTACTTTACTTAAGATTTTAAAATTCCGCTGTTTAATGAAAATAATATGGAGCCAATTGATTGACTTCAAGTTAATTGAAGAATAAAATATGATTGTTGGGTGGGTATAGTTGACAAATATTTTCAGCGAACTATTTTTGAAGCAACATGGGCGAAATTTCACTGAAATTTTATCTTGACCCTCTGACAGAAAGGTCTCGGCCTAAGAGTTTGTACTCCAGCATATATAAAGCCTACTCTTATTATTATTGTTATAACATAAGCTTTTTTTTTAGCTCCTGTGACAAGGTTTTATTGTGAAATATTCTACCTCCGTACTGCTTCTCAGAAGTGTCAAATTGAATCACATTTGTGAAATTCAAAAGATTTCTGAGGGAGGATACCCCACATCCCTTGTCGGAGGGAGGGGGTCACCCGCTGTCTGTATCATCTCAGTTATTTGATCCCCCAATATTCAAGTTGCTCCACCGCCTTTGTTATAGACTACATATTTGTCTTTTCAGAACCCATAAATACATTTACCTTCAATGCCACCTCCCGCTTCACATTATCCAGCAGTGAAATTAGCTGTTGTGGGGTGGGCTTCAGTCCTTCAGCACATTTGTGACAATGGACGAATTCTTCTTTTGTCCAACCCTGCCCAGACTCCCTGTACCTTAACCTGTAAAAAGAGTATTCATACTAGTGTCAACACGCAGCAGCCTTAACCAAAAAAATACATGGACTGTGTGTTCGACTGTATAGATTAGAAGATTGTAAGAGATTATTTTTATCGAGCGACTACTTCGGAAGATCTTTTTGGTCGGGTGAGGGAGGAATGTGTCTTAGTTTATTTGAGAGAAATCGGTTTGTTGAATAAGTTTTAATGTGTGTATGTTTTAATGTGTTGGATTACTAAGTTATTGACTTGAATACTTAGAATTTTGTGTGATCGTCGCTATATAGCTGAAATATTGCTGAACGCGACGTAAAACCTTAATTCTCTCTCTCTCTTTCTGTTTGCTCAGGATAACTCTTTATTAAACTTATATAACAGTGATGGGTAAATTACGTCTTCAAAATCCATCGATTCATTTTCATACAGAAAATGTCACCTTTTTATCAATAATTTCCACAACTTCAAATTGAATTGGCATCTGAAATTTTTCTTCTAAACTCTTCTGCCCTCTAGCCATGTCTCGCTCTTGTCTGTATTCCTCTAACGTGAGTTCTGGCAATTCAAATGAATTATGTCTTCTTATTGCATCTGAAAGGAGAATAATGTTCAAAACTATTTCTAGACAAATATGGTCATCATTATTCTGTTGTTTCATGATGCTTCAAAATAATTATGGTTGAAAGTTTTACCCAAAACTTATACATGTTTGTATACTGGCATTTATTACTTTATTAACGGTAAAAGCAATTGTTATTTTAATGTTGCTCTTTCATCAAGACGAATGAACTACTATTTAAACCTCAAACTATTGAAACTGCCTTTAAATTGGAGCGATATGCAAGAGGTGGGAAAAATTGACGTCTGGCGAATAAAAAGCAACCATATGACTCTACAGGAAAGTATTCGTCGACACCTAACATTCAGACTCGAGAATACGGTGGATTCTCGGACGTAGCCTTAGTATCTCAGCCCCGCTTTTGTTGCAGCTGTTCATGTGACTATGCAGTATCCACACGGCCCCTAGCACCGGCTTAAGCGAAATTAGATACGCTAGTCCACAAATTTTGTTGATAGTAAAGAAGGCTGAATACATGTTTCCAAAGTTAAATCCATGATGGTCATCAAACGTGCAGGATGTTTTAATAGAATCATTCTTATCATTTACTGCCTTGACTCCTACACTCACAACTTTGATAATTTTTGACTCCGTCGTGTATAATTCCCTAAACGGAGCTAGGTTCGTTCGTCTATTGAGCGAAAAATACAGATCGCATCAAGCTATTTAAACAGATGGTTCTAAAGATGGTGAGAGAGCGTGTACTACTATACTTACATGTAGTTCCAAAACTAAAACCTATCGACCTCCAGGTAAAAGTTCGATTTTCACTGCCGAAGCCAAAGCTCTATTGTTAGTTTTAGAAGGCATTGGGTCTACTTTAGGAAGAAAATATGTCATATGCTCAGATTCACTATCATGCCTTCAATCGATTGAGAGTGGAACTCACCCCACCATTTTTAACATTCTACAATTATATGGCCGTGGATTTCCATCAAGAGATGGATGTTGTGTTTTGTTGGTTGCCTAGCCACGTTGGCATCGAAGGAACTACTGAAGCTGATGAAATGGCTAAGGCAGCTAGAGATAATATGGTTGATCCTGTTGGAATCCCATATGTCGATTTCAGACCCTCCATCTGTGTTTATGTGAGAAAGCGGTTTCAATCTTTGTGTGATGCTGTAGATAATAACAAACTTCATGATTTAAAGAAAAACTAGGATATATTCATCTGGAGTAACCAGAACGTTTCGATCAAGTCATGATCAGGCGATGTAGAATCGGCCACACCCGATTTAACTCACGAATATTTACTAAAAAAGGAACGGCCCCAAGGTATATTCCATGCCACGAAGATCTCACAGTGAACATACTCTTAAAAACTGTATAGATTTAAAATGATTTCAAGGGATTCTTTCTATCAAGCAGCTACATAGAAGATCTCTTTATTCGGGTAAAAGAGGCAGTCACTGTATTTTAGGTTATTTGAAAGAAATCGGTTTGTTACATAAATGTTAAATGTATGTACATCTCTTTTTGGTGTGTTGATTACTTCTGGATTGCTGGGTTGTTGACTTGTTTTTGTTGAAATACTTAGAATTTTGTTTGCTTGTCGCTATATAGATGAAAAATTGCTGAACGGGTAGTTAAGCGTTAATTCTCTCCCTCCTATTTCCATCATTAACTTGCCCATGAGGAATATAAGAAGTGAAATAAGAATTTTTGCATTTCAGTTATAATGTAATATCACTTTTCCAAGAGCTACTTTAGAAGATCTTTTTGGTCGGGTGAAAGAAGACTGTATCTTGGGTTATTTGAGAGAAATCGGTTTGTTGCATAAGTTTTAATGTGTGTATGTTTAAAAAGTTATTAACTTCAATACTTAGAATTGTCTTTGATCGTCGCTATATAACTGAAATATTGCTGAACGCGACGTTATTTAATTCTCTCTCTCTCTCTCTCTTTTGAAATTATTGTACGTCATCGTAGAACCAAATCGCAGAATATTTTTTCACTATTGCTGCATCCATTACTTTTTTTCACCTTATACTGTGATCTACTTCTGTCAACCGTTCTTCTCTCCGTCAGAGAATTCACTTTCTCATCTATTTTCTTCAGATTCTCTAAAATTCTGTTCAGAGATTCTTCCAGTTTTGTTTGTTTTTTGATTACCTCTGATATTTGTTTCGCTGTAATGTAAGGTTTTGAAAAGTGTAAAACATATTTTTCCCTCGAATGTTTATTTCCCATTATAATTAATCTCCCAATAATCTCTATGTTTGTTCACTGTTGATCCGTGTGATGTCCATTGTGTTATTCCCTAACCTATCCCTGTAATGTTCATTTCAAGTTAATGCCCCACTCCATCCCTCCATTTTACTGATATCAATTTCTTCTTAAGCTTTCATGCATCCCCTGGTGTAAATGTTTCCGACAAGCGAGAAATAAGCGCTTTATAATGTGTATATGTAAAATGAACATAGTTCTCACAATATAAAGTAGACAAATGAAAGTGGTTATGTGTAAGTCCGATGAGGTAACACGTATAGAGAGGCGTAATTATATCTTAACATGAGTATCGTTATTTTTAATGTAGAGGGTTGAATCAATATTGTAATAAATAATTCGTGGCGAATTTGGATGATTATCCAAGCGGCCTTCTCATCGAGGTGTCTATACAATGGCCGATTCAAGAGGCCGTAAAGAAATGAAATTACCAGTTTGGACTGCGAATGCGGCTAATGATGGTTTCTTGAACTGGACGGATATTCCTACTGGTAATGTCAAATGTAACAAAACTTCTATTAAGAGCTAGCCTTCTTGGAAGATAAATAAAAAGCGGAGAAGTTCAGCACAAAAGACGGTCGGTGTTATTGTAACGAGTGGATAAAGCTTTCGTAGATGAAGAAAATCGATAGAAACACTTGCGGTTCCCTTATGTCGGACTTCTGTTAGGACGCAGGCCAAATTGATGTAACCTTCCGGACCGTTTGTGGAAAATACACTCGGCCGCGGCAGAACTTATTGGATATTTGGATACAGGACCATATTGTTGGAGAATCGTCTCTCCACAGCCAGTGTATAACTATATTGGCAATCCGACATTATTTCGCAATCGACGTCCGTCTTGATTGAGAGCTCAACAATATATGCGCTACAACCTGTACAACTACAAAGTTGTGCGGGATTTGTTTCGGTTCGGTAATTTATACAGATGGTTCTAAAGATGGTGAGAGAATAGTATTTAGTTCCAAAACTAAAACCTGACGACTACCAGGTAAAAGTTCGATATTCACTGCACAAGCAAAAGCTATATTGTTGACTTTGAAAGGTATTGGGTCCACTAAAAAGAAGAAAAAAATATGTCCTATTCTCAGATTCACTGTCATGCCGTCAAGCGATTAAAAGTGGAACTTCGACTCATCCCACTATCTTGAATACTCTACAATTACATGACTGTAGATTTGATTAACAGATTGATATTGTGTTGTGTTGCTTGCCTAGTCACGTTGGCATCAAAGGTGATACTGAGGCTGATAGAATGGCTAATGCAGCCCTAGATGATGAGGTTGATCCTGTTGGATACAAGCGTCTAGTCCGTCATTCATAATTCAGCCGTCGTCCATTAAAGAATATCCACATCCATAATCCAAAGACCTATTCCATATCCATATAACAGTATTAGCACCAAATTCAAAAAAAGACCATCATAGTATACATAAACATAAGCTAGTTTCCTGCAAGAGAGAAGCGGTCAACAGTTTTCAATGACGCCGACAAGACATCATGATGTTCCAAAAATATAAAATCCGCATCGCTGATCAGTATTCTTAATCCCATATAGCGATTTCAGACCCTCTATCTGTACTTATGTGAGACAGCTGTTTCAGTCTTTATGGGATGAGTTCAAAAAAACTGTAGGCTATACTCACCTGAACAGCCAGAAACGTTTCGATCACACCATGATCACGCGATGTAGAATCGGCCATACACGATTAACTCCCGAACATTTACTAAAAAAAAGAGCCAGTCCCAAGGTGTATTCCATGCCACGAAGCTCTCACAGTGAAACATATTCTTATCGACTGCACAGATTTTAAGATTGTGAGAGATTCTTTTTATCAAGCGACTACTTTGGAAGATCTTTTAAGTCGGGTGAGAGAGGACTGTGCCTCGAGTTATGTGAGAGAAATTGGTTTGTTGCATAAGTTTTTATCTGTGTTTGTTTTAATGTGTTGGATTACTAAGTTATTGGCTTGAGTACTTGGAATTTTGTTTGATCGTCGCTATATAGCTGAAATATTGCTGAACGCGACATTAAACCTTAATTCTCTCTCTCTCTCTCTCTCCGTGGATAAGGGAACAATGCGGAGATTCAATGACCAGCGATATTCTGGAGAAATATCTTTCGATTTCCTGTATTTACAAATTCAATAGATCAAGTCACTTGAAAAGTCTCCAATGATCACCGAAGTTAAGCAACGTTGAGGTCGGTCAATACTTGGGTGGATGACCGGGTGCTGTACTGGCTGAGCTGATCAGTGTCCAGGGTGTTCTGGCACATGTAGGCACCTCGTGATATGACTGAAAAAAGGTTGAAAACGACGTTAAATCCTACTCACTCACTCAATTAGATTCTCTAATCATGCTACCTTGTCTAACTCAAGCGATCGAGAGTGAAACCTCAACTCGGCCCACCATCTTGAACATTCTACAATTATATGACTAGATTTGATCAACAGTTTGATGTGTTGTGTTGGCTGCATAGCCACGTTGGTACCAAAGGAAACCCTGAAGCCGATGAAATGGTTATGGCAGCCCTAGATAATGTGGTTGATCCAGTTGGAATCCCATATATCGATTTCAGACGCTCTATCTGTGGTTATTTAAGACAGCTGTGTCAATCTTTATGGGATGCTGTGGATAATAACAAACTTCATGAGTTTAAAAAAACTAAGATGTACTCATCTGAGCAGCCATGATCATGCGATGTGGAATCGGTCAAACCCGAATAATTCACCAACATTTGCTGAAAAAAGGAACCAGCCCAAAGGTGTATTCCATGCCACGAAGATCTCACAGTTAAACATATTCTTATCAACTGTATAGGTTTTAAGACTGTAAGAGATTCTTTTTATCGAGCAGCTACTTTAGAAGATCATTTTAGTCGGGTGAAAAAGGACTGTATACTAGGTTATTTGAGAGAAATCGGTTTGTGGTATAGTTTTAATGTGTGTAGGTTTTACGGTGTGGGATTACTAAGTTATTAACTTAAATACTTAGATTTTTGTTTGATCACCGCTATATAGCTGAAATATTGCTGAGCGCGCCGTTAAACCTTAATTCTCTCTCTCTCTTGCACTAATGTATAGCATCCTGTTTGTGCCTTGTGCTGTTCTCAGTATATGGATGGTGGGTGTCTGGTTCCATGTTGATTCAAAGATTTATTCTTGGCAACTTGGCTGGTTGATGCTAAATCGGTGTATTCCATGCCACGAAGATCTCACAGTGAAACATATTCTTATCGACTGCATAGATTTTAAGATTGTAAGAGATTCTTTTTATCAGGCGACTACTTTGGAAGATTTATTTAATCGGAAGGGGGAGGACTGTGTCTTGGATTATTTGAGAGAAATCGGTTTGTTGCATAGGTTTTAATGTGTGTATGTTTTAATGTGTTGGATTACTAACTTATTGGCTTGATTACTTAGAATTTTGATTGATCGTCACTATATAGCTGAAATATTGCTGAAAGCGACATTAAACCTTAATTCTCTCTCTTCAGTTGGTTCGTCATGATATGACTAAAATATTGTTGAAAGCGACGTTAATCTTATTCGCCCATACCCATTGTCAAAAAAAAAATTGCGTCTATAATCGAGAAACCTTATGTCATACAGTGGTCCTATCACCAAACTCACGAGTAGGTATAGCAAATATAATAATTTCCTCCAATATAGCAACAGTTTTCCCATGGTCTTACAGTGTTATTGCGTCTTTGAAAAAGACTGCTGAAAAATCAAGTCCATCAAAATTTGGAAAGAGTCAAATGTCTTTTTGACAGGAAGTCAAATACTTTGATGTATTATCTGAAGTTGTGTCAAGAAATAGCACTCTTGAGGTGTACTACACACAATCTGTTGAAAGCACTGTAGATGATGCCACTCTGGTAGGCCAAGTCCACTGCATGTGCTGATGTACTGTCCAACTAAATCACCAATAGAACAGTGGACAATGATATGCACTTGACGTAAAGATTGGCATTGGTGCCAACTGTTCTGACTGGCTCGTCACACTTTCGTAAAAAAGGTGTAGTTGTATGACGCAAAACTTCTTTTGTTGACGACGACTGAATATTGAAAGTCGAATGTAACGCATTTAGTAATACATTGTATACCTAGGTGACTATGTAGACTACTCTACATCATGTGCAGCCTCTCTCAATACAGCCTCTCTCCACTCGGAAGTCATTATTTTCAAGAGGAAAATGTCAGATCAATGGCAATAAATAAGCGGGGAGAATTTGAATCATTACCCAAAGCGGCCATGCCCACGAGATGCATTCACAATGGTCAGCTCATGAGGCGGAAACGAAATACAATTGTTAGTTTTGACTGAATGTATGGCTACTCAATGGCGGTTTAAGCTGGCGGATATTTCTAGTTTAAGAGTGTCATACGTGAATGGAATTCAATTAAGAGTCTTCCGACAGGATAAATAGAGAACAGGGAAGCAGAACACAGAAAGACGACGAGCTTTATTGCAGCGATTTGCCATATAGTACAGGCAGTTGGAATCGATAAAACAGCGACAGTTTTCTTTTGTCAGCCGTTGGGCAAGCCGCCGAGCAAATTGATGTAACCCTGAAGTCTGTTAGGAAACATTAAGAAAGCTGGTCTCAGCAAAATGCATTGCTTGGTTGGCCATTTATAACGTTATGTTACAAAAACATTATACTATTGCCACTGTGCATCGATGGACGTCAATTCGCCTTGAATCCCATCTAAAAATGGGAGATCAACAATATATGAAAATACTGAAAAGCCTGTACAAGATCGATAATTCATTGGGAGACTTCACTTTGGAGTCTCGTTGGGTAGAAAAACAAAACAACACGGATCACCAATTGCCAGTTGTGGCAATGATCGCAAGATACGTTTCGATGACAGCAAGAGTCAAACTTCTTGTTCATGAGCGTTGGGATATTCTTTACATCCTTCGTTATTTATGCACAGTCTTCGTCGCTAAGATATCATTTGGTTTCAGTTGTTTTAGAATGAGCGTATCTCAGCTGCCTTTTGTTTCTGGGTGTTCATGCCAACACCACGATCATTGCATTACATGATTTCCAGGCAATACAGAAAAACTCATTTCAACATCATTCCAGCAAAGCTTTTTCCTGAAAGTGTAGAAAGTGGGAGAGTTGGGACCAATATATACAAATATTATAAATCCCTATGAACCTCTATATGGATGCGTTCATCTGCCCAAATTTCCCTGAAGAAGTTTTTACAAAATATGACCAAAATTTAACTCACTCAATGTCGAAGAGGGTGTGAAGTTTTGAAAGTCCATAGCGGCTGTATGCGTTGCTACTGTCAAATATCACACCGCAAAGTCCAAACTCGGACATCGACCAATCAGCGCCAGTGTATCTACATATATGCTCATTTCATCCGTTGTATGTTGCATTCGACGATTGTATTAAAGTTCATTTTGCAAGTAGGACAGATGAGTTATACACAGAAACTAATTCAGTGTGTTATAGAAACTAACATATTCTCATCGACTGTATAGATTTTAAGATTGTAAGAGATTCTTTTTATCGAGCGACTACTTTGGAATATCTTTTTGGTCGTGTGAGGGGAGACTGTGTCTTAGGTTATCTGAGATAAATCAGTTTGTTGCATAAGTTTTAATCTGTGTATGTTTTAATGTGTTGGATTACTAAGTTATTAACTTGAATACTAAGAATTTTGTTTGATCGTCGCTATATTGCTGAACGCGGCGTTAAACCTTAATTCTCTCTCTCCGATAATAGTTATATATTAAACCATTAAAAGAGGTGCCCATGACTCAAGGCAGATACAGTAGCTCACTGCAAGCTTGTAGCTGTTAGAAAAAGAAAATATTTGTCTGGTACCTGCTGTGGTGATTATTTTTGTACAGAGTAAATATTAATGTGATAATAGTGTAGTTGACCTGCTTCTGTGTTTTTTTGTTTCTGTGTTTTTTATTTAGTTCACAGAGTAGCTATAAATGGCATCCTGTTATATTTTCGGAGTAAATATTTCATGTGATGATACAATACTTGCCACTATACTTTTTTCAGAGAGTAGTAGCTACCAATGTCAAATTTGAAAACTCTCCTGTGTTCTTTTTTTGCACAGTAAACGCGGGAATGGGGTAATTTACCTGCCCCTGGTTTTGTAGAAGTTCCCGAACATGACATAATGAACATAAAACTATAAATGTTATCTTGCAACTTAACTATCTTTGTAGTTATTACGGTACAGAGTAAATATACATACGGTAATACGGTAACTTACCTGTCTCTGTAGTCGTTTTTGTTCGTTACAGTGTAACTATGCATGTCATCATCTGGTAAACCACCTGCCGCTGTGATTCATTTTTCACGAAGTAATTATAAATGTGATAATACATCAATTTTATATTCTTATCGACTATATAGATTTTAAGATTGTAAGAGATTCTTTTTATCGAGCAGCTACTTTAGAAGATCTTTTTAGGCGGGTCAAAGAAGACTTTATCTTAGGTTATTTGAGAGAAATCGGTTTGTTGTATACGTTTTAATGTCTGTATGTTTTAATGTGTTGGAGCACTAAGTTACTAACTTGAATACTTAGAATTTTGTTTGATTGTCGCTATATAGCTGAAATATTGTTGAACGTGACGTTAAGCCTTAATTCTCTCTCTCTCTCTCTCTCTCTGTATTCCTCGTGCCTTGCAAATGCCAGAACAGATAATAATTGCGACTTAGTTAACCATCCAACAGTTCGAGCATCCACAGCACATAGGTAGTACCAGCCATAAGCCGATTCGTCGCCGATTGTGTCCCCAAGTTGTGTGGATTAGAAGACGCAATATGTCATGTTGTTTGACTGGCAAAGACGCCACTTTTGCAGGTATTCATCCACATAACTGGACGCTTGCTTCACCTGATATACACCGAAGGTCAGCGACCGATTTTCCTTTCCGTTAATTTTGTGAAATCGGGAAGGGCGCCCGAAGTCTGGCTCGGTAACCAGGTTATAGCATTGGACACACCGGTTCTCGTCAGATCACCGAAGTTAAGCATTGTTAAGCTCGGTCAATACTTGGATGGGTGACCGGGTGCTGTACTGGCTGGGCTGATCAGTGTCCAGGGTAATAGGAACTGAGCACGTTCGTGTTCTGACACATGTAGGGACCACCGTGATATGACTGAAACAGTTTTGAATAAATCAATTGATCGTTCACTCTTTGTAGACGATTTCAACATATCGTGTAGTGGAAAAAGTATACACAATATTGAAAGAACATTACAACTTTGTCTAAATAGAATTCAGAAATTGTGTCTAGAAAATGGCTTCAAATTCTCCAGAGCTAAGACAAATTGTATACACTTTTGCAGAAAATATTTCCAGCACAAAGATCCGGTACTGAGATCAAAGTAGCAAAAGAAGTCAAATTCTTAGGAATATTGTTTGACCACCGACTAACATTCAAATCGCATATAAATCGCTTGAAACCAAGTGCACGAAATCTCTAGATTTGTTGACGGTAGTTGCCAGCTATAAGTGGGGAGGAGATTATCAAACGCTTCTCCATTTATATCGGTCACTTGTTCGTTCTAAACTTGATTATGGCTGTATTGTTTACAACGGTGCAAGCCAGTCAAACTTGGCAAAGCTAGATGCTATTCTCCACCAAGGACTAAGACTTTGCCTCGGTGCGTTCAGAACATCCCCAAAAGAAAGCTTATATGTCGATGCAGATTAATTCCCTTTAGAACTTCGAAGGATTAAACTATCATTGCAATACATCACAAAACTGCGATCAAATCACTCGAATAACTGTGTTTTCAACCCTGAGAACGTGGATTTCTATTTAAAGAAACCCCCATTTTCCACCTCTTGGAATTCATATGAAACCACACATTGTAGCAGCTGGTATTAAGCTTCGAGCAGCTACTTTAGATGTTTTCAGTCGGGTGAAAGAAGACTGTATCTTAGGCTATTTGAGAGAAATCGGTCGCTTGCATAAGTTTTTATGTGTGTATGTTTTAATGTGTTGGATTACTAAGTTATTAACTTGAATACTTAGAATTTTGTTTGATCGTCGCAAAATAGCTGAAATATTGCTGAACGCGACGTTAAATCTTAGTTCTCTCTCTCTCTCTCTCTCTCTCTCTTGTCTGGAACAACCCATGAGTTGTACACATAAAATGATTCTCGCAGTAATCCTGGCATGTTTACTTAGGTCAATGAGCCAGCCCCAAGGTGTATTCCATGCCACGAAGAGCTCGCAGTGATCCACATTCTGATCGACTGTATAGATTTTAAGATTGTAAGAGATTCTTTTTATCAAGCAGCTACTTTAGAAGATCTTTTTAGTCGGGTAAAAGAAGACTGTATTTTAGGTAGCTTGAAAGAAATCGGGTTGTTGCATAAGTTTTAATAAATGTGCATGTCTTTTGGTGTGTTGTGCTGACTACTTCTGGATTGCTGGGTTGTTGACTTGGTTTTGTTAGAATACTTAGAATTTTGTTTGATCTTCGCTATTTAGCTGAAATATTGCTGTATGTGACATTAAACCTTAAGTCTCTATCTCTGTCTCATATTCTACACAACACATATGGCCCAAACCTCGCCTAGGTTCCCACAACAGGCGTCCCTAGCCAGTGCGCA
>JAVTVY010043433.1:0-20911 GCA_036873755.1 Hanleya hanleyi | reverse complement strand
GTAAACCTCCAAGAATATTTAAATATGAATCCGCACTGTTGCCCACAAATGAGTTTTGTTATGAGCGTCGAAGATTCAACCGGTTCCAAATTTTGCAGTTTTTGGGAGTGTCCATTATCCGTGGCTGTCAATCAGTGCTATTGTCACTGTGAGTCTCATGTCATGCTATCGTAAACTGGCTGCTCCCCGGGAATGTGCTATTTTTAGACAGAGTGGCGGGGAGAAATGTACATCGTCTGCCAAACTCCGGTCGTGTTGCACACTGAGATTCAGACTGAAGATTCTCCATATTTGTGGGAACATTTTCAGCCAAATTTCGTTGAATTTAATCAAACCTGCAATCAGGAATGAAACTCTGAAACTGGTGGAAATTTTCTGACGCATTTTTTCACCCAAATTTGTGAGACTATTTCCGACCCGCATGAGGGCTTAACGTGCACAAATTTCATGAGTAAACAGAAATTTATCAGCGTGTCTTTGTAACTCAACTGTAAAATTAAATTTGTATTACTGTTGTCATGTAATATTCCCAGAAAATAGCCCCGCTGGGTCTAGGTGTCCAATAATAGGGCCTGTCCAATAACCGGGAAGTCATGCTATACGGGGTGTTACAGATGTATCTGTCCTATGATGACTATTAGAGATGGATAATCCCAACCCGTTACGGGGTGGTACGGATGTGTGCAACTGATGTTGTGAGTCCTCATAGATGAATAAACCCAGAACCCATAAAAACCCGTAAGAAGGTACGGGGTGGTGCAACTGATGTTTTGTGTGTTCATAGATGACAAAACCCAGAACCCGTAACAAGTCCATAACCCGTAGTACCCGCAAGAAGTTACGGAGTAATACTCTGATGTTGTACCTGTGTTACAAGCATACCTAGTGAGGAAGTATACCCATAACAAACCCGTAATACCCGTAAGCTGTTACGGGGTATTACAGTGATAAAACCCATAACACCTGTATGCTGTTACAGGTTATTTACACTGAAGTGGTGTTAATCTGAAGTGTATACAAAGATGATGACTGACCTGTAACCACCCATAACTACCCATAACCATCCATGAGAGTTTGTGTGTTACATTATATACACAGAGGTTACTCATCAGTTTAATGCGAGTGTTTGCATCACGTTCCATTACACCACGTCACGTTATACAATATATATATCTGTGTTTTCTATGGCGGATAAAACCATACCTTTATTATGTTGAAACTTGAACACGGTGTTAACTTCAGCTATGCAGTTTAAGTTCAACCTATCCTATCCTATGAGTTCAAATATCTCTATATCTGTGGTGTCAGAATCCTAGACGTTATATAGAAGTATCCAATCCAAGGGCGTAGGCAAGGGGGGGCTTGGGGGGGCTTGAGCCCCCCCAAATTTTGACGGCCGGCAACAAAAAAAAAAGAACAAAACAAACAAACAAACGAAAAAAGGAAAGAAAGAAAGAAAAAGAAACCTAACATAGCATATAAGATCACGTATCTTATTCAATTATTACAGGAGAAGTAAACTTATCGCCGCCAGTGCATACCATTAGGCCTAAAATAAGATTGCAATTGATCAGTGATCAAAGCCATAGATTGACGATTTCGGGCTTCAATCGAGAATGGAATAGTGTGCTCCAAATCCAATCAAATACCGCCTATTTGGACAAAAAACAGCAAAACTTCCGATGAGGAGAATTTTTCGTAACTTTTTCACTACAAACTTATTTTGTTTTTCAATTGAGATGCCAGTACTTCTTTATTCACAAACAAGAGATATACAAACTCTCAACTACTTTTCATAAAGAAACCCTAGAAATAAACCTACTGTCTTTCCCAGATAGTAAATCCCAGACGTTTTTGGTGATATTTCGGAGAAAATTTATCGTACAACATTGAAACTTCACACAGTATATAAACTAAAAAGCCCGAATTGTATTTCTGTCTTTCATTAAAATTTGTTGAGAACTGACCAAAGTCACCGATACCTACCATGTTATTTTGGGGCCACGATAACTTTGATCTGCCATTGTTAAAACATGCGAGCTTGACGTAAAAAGTCAAAAATATCTCACAAATTTCCCATCTAATTTTTGTTTTCGCGATTTATTGAGAACTACTGTAGGGGAATAAATTTAGTATTTTTTGTATCTACTGTGTGAAGTTTCAATGTTGTCGGATAAATTGTCCCAGAAATATCGTCGGAAACGTCAGAGACGAAACGTGCTCAGACACGCGCTGCTATCGGGGCACGACAGTATTGTCTAAGGATTAACTTGAAATATAGTGCAAACCTGAGACTGAATGATCACTTCAGCTTGTATATCATTGCAGTGATCGTCTTTGTTATGAGACATTTTGGGATAAATCAAAGTTCAGTTGTTACAACGTTATACTACTCAGATGCTCCCAGAGAGTGCCAATTTACCATCAAGTTTCAAAAAAAATTCTTAAGCTGCGAGGGGGGATACCCCCCTCTCAGACTCTCCCCCTCTCAAGCCCCCCCAAATCTGACAACTTGTCTACGCCCTTGCAATCTCAGTAAACTCAGATATAATATCACGGAATACTATATCTGAATTCAGCCCTATATAAATCCCATGCGAATCTGAAACTAGATTTGTTAGCCAATCACGTGGCTAGCTTGCTGAAATCACGCCCACAGTAATTACACACGGTAGCACGTGGACTGATATATAAACATTATCGGGAAACAGTATTCAAATATGGCATCATTTCCAGGCGGTCTACATGGTAAAAAGTGCAGATCAAAGAGTTTACTCCCGCCGAAAAGTCTGGCTTTGTTGGGGGGTAGACAATATCAAAAGATTTGGCCGCGCGAAGATGTTAATCTCCGTGAAGTAAACGTCAATTATTGTGAGAGAGAAACGTCAGAAATTGTCGTGATTGGCTTATTATGCGATCTCGCGAACATTTCACACGAGGTTTTCATAGGGTTACGTCTAGATGGTATTCCCCTGATTTACCATCTTGGTTTACCTATAGATTGAGAAGTATCGTACTGAGAAGTACTGAGATGTACCAAGAAGTGTAACTTTACTATATGTTTCGGTTGTATTCCAGTTTAGCAGTAGATTAATATGTACAAGTGTAAATGCACGGAGCAGGCGAAGTTATTATCGTTGTGGCACAATAGACAATAGCTTCGTTAAGTTTATTCTGTAAAGTCGTCTGTTAACTTGAATTGTCCTCGGAGCGTTGATAGTCCGCTCGTGTCCAGGCAAGGTAGTGTTTGTCATGTAACCAAGAGTAATCCTTTGTGTACGTAACTAGGTTCAATAGTGATATGAACTATAAATGTGACTCCAAAGAGGGAGATGGCAGATTCCAGGATCACGTGGACCAGAAGAGCATAACGAGACCCGTAAAAGCGCAGTCATGGTACTACCATCAAACGAAATACAAAGCGAACCTGTTGCAAAAATCAGAGTTCGGTACCAACCCATAACCCCAAAGGGAGTCCGAATTTTTTAAGCAAGGAACATAGTGAAAGAATTTCCTGTTACAGACACATTAAATACTGTGAGAAGGGATATTGATAAAAGTATCGAGTCACGCAACTATGCTGTCGCATGCATTGAAATCAAGCAGATTTCTGATCAACGTGGCAAAACACGAAATGTTTGGCCCTACATGTTCACACAACCATTGCAGGATATTTTAAAGGATTTCGACGAAGTGACATTATCGTTTATCATTCACTTCCAACACTTTCACTATACTTAAAGTAGACGCTCTTTCGAATTTTTTTTTCGGAGATACGAGGACGTATCTCATCAGCCGAGGGGGTAATGTTGTAAGGGTATTTCCATAACCTGTGTCTTTGGTTGGTTAATAATCCTTATCCACCTTCATGAGCGTTTCGTTTCACATCACTTAGAGGTTAGCGATTTTTTTTCCAAACACGGGACGTGTTTTAATTAAACAAGGGGGTGATATAGTAAAGGTAACTTTACTATATGTTTCGATTGTATTCCAGTTTAGCAGTAGATTAATATGTACAAGTGTAAATGCACGGAGCAGGCGAAGTTATTATCGTTGTGGCACAATAGACAATAGCTTCGTTAAGTTTATTCTGTAAAGTCGTCTGTTAACTTGAATTGTCCTCGGAGCGTTGATAGTCCGCTTGTGTCCAGGCAAGGTAGTGTTTGTCATGTAACCAAGAGTAATCCTTTATGTACGTAACTAGGTTCAATAGTGATATGAACTATAAATGTGACTCCAAAGAGGGAGATGGCAGATTCCAGGTTGCGGACTTGTACCGACCCTGTAGACCAGTTATAGTTGAGGAATTTCCCAACAAACTATAGGATCATTGTGTAACCTGTAAATATCGATGTTCGTTTTGCTAAAGTAAAGTTCACTTATTTAATCAATGCAAGACTGTGTGTTCGCCTCTACTGATCATCGGACGACCAATATTGACCCTACATTAGTATAATTAACCGCTGTCCTGATCGGTACATGTTCTGAGCATCACTATAGTGTATTTCAATTACATTATATGGTGGCCAGAGTGTGTGATCGTTACAATACTGGCTTGCTATACCCCAATCTTCCATAAAAACTGGATATTTTGTGAATAATGTCAAACTGGGCATTCTTGGTAGCTCTTAAATGCTACCGAATTGGAGTTTTAAAATCCTCCACCAAAATCAGGATCTTGTTTACCAAAAATTGACAAAGATCACAAACGATTTTAACCCTATCTGGCCTGGGCTTTTGCGACCTGTCCAGGCCTGGGGGAGGGGGCCGAAATGGCCCCCCCCCCCCTAATTATTTTTTTCACTCCTGGAGCTAGGGTGCTGAAATTCATCACACTATTCCCTTGGATCAAGCTCTACCAGAAATTGTAAAACTTCACTCACATATGATTCAATTTTCATCACGAAAAAGCAGATATTTTGAAGAAAAATGCTGAAAACATCACATTTCTGGTACCCGCCATTTATCCATGATCTTCTGTTCGGGGTTATGCAAATGGGCTCAAAATGACCCCAATATGATAAATTAGTGTCAGCTCTCAATTGTTTGTCGTTCCGGAGATATTGCAGGAAGTTTGGTAGGGTGACCATTTTGCCCCCCCCCGGGTAGGGTTAACCATCTTCTTCATTCACATATTTCTCGAGTTTGCATCAGGATATCCTGAAATATGTGTGTAAGGTTTCAGTTTGATGGTTTCTGTTATTTTCAGATTATTGAAAAATTTTCAAAAGTGACCCCAATTTGCAATAGCAAAGACTGTTTGATTCACATGAGCGGATCCTTAATAAGTCGCATAATATATTTCCAGTCTCGAGATTACCGTAAACCTACTAATGATTGTGCTCCGGGTAAGATATGCATGTACATATGTGTATGATTACTTATTGTACTCTCTAAAAAAAACAGTGAACTGTTCCACTCAAGTTTGAGTGAAATGTACCTGTTCACTCAAACTTGAGTTACTTTTCACTCAACTTGAGTTACTTTTCACTCAACTTGAGTTAAAACCACTCAAGTTCACTCAACTTGAGTGGGATGAATTTCCATGCTTGAGTGAATGTCACTCAAGTTGAGTGCATTGAACTCAAGTTGAATGAAAAATAACTCAAGTTGAGTGAAAATTTCACTCAAGTATTCAGTGGGATGAATTTCCACTCTTACTTGAGTGAAATTTCACTCAACTTTTTTTAGAGAATATCAAGTCATACTATCGATATCCCGATTCACAGCTAAATTTAACGGAACGCAAAAAGAAGAATATACAAAATTTGGAAGAATGAATGGCAGAATCTCACCAACAGAGATATCGTAGTTGAAGTGTGGTAGTGTGAAGGAGTGGGCGAATAGCGCAATTGGGCCCTCATTGTGGTCAAAGCTATCAAAATACAACGAAGATGTTCCAGACCTCGATTCATTTAAAGAAGATCTTACTGAATCAACTCATTAGATTTTCTAAGCAGAGATAGTATTGAATGTCGTCCACACCACGCTCCTCCATATCGTTTAATTTTTAGACTATGTGCACTGATTAATCGAATCTCTGGAGGGTCACAAATAGAGAATTTATATTACACAATGTCTATGCTGATTGTTATATCTGTATATCTTTTTAAAGAGATGATTGTGCTCGGTTCAACTGTTCACTTGATAGACCCTTTGAGAATATATATAGATAATAGATAGCAGGTTTAGATTAAAATTATTAGGATTATTGGGGGTCAAAGAACAAATCCCAATTTTTATTTCGAGCTGCACATACGAGTGTACTGAGTGTACCCAGAATATTATATTGTATTATTTCCATATTGTATTACAAATGATAAGGCAATTGCTGGTGAGGAAGTCGCACAATTTTCGTCCGGCATTCAAGGAAACTAATTTGGATTGTTTGAATGTCTACTTTACACATAAAGAAAGCCGTGTCTATAAGGAAACTATCAAATGTTGCCAGTAAAATCTTGCACAATAAATGCACCCATGACTGGCATCTGAACAACAACTGATAGAAAGACGAGATTTTCTCTTACAATAGTGTAAGATTTCAAATGTTTCCTTGTATCGTTGTTATATAACATACATCGAAGGGGGTCGAAGCAGAACAAGCATCTCTTGCCTCGCCTAAACACATCGACCGATTTGTCACTCACTGTACAGCGTAAGTTGTTTTTTATATTTAGTATATGTCCTGTGTATACAGGAGAAGCCAATACGGACGTCAACTAGCAAACCAGACCCATTGGGAAGAAGGTTGTATTACATTGTTTTCCATATTTGGCAAACCCCACTTATAATTATATGTTTTACAAAAGTGTCACTATAATATTCAGTTAAATGTTTTTAGAGGTTTTTCACAAATCAAGCTCTGTAGTCGGATACCGCATCAGCTTTTGCTGAATTGAATTAGCGCCTGCGAGAGAAAAAAAAACCCCAAAAAAACAGTACATCGCCTCTTTACTGGAGGTGGACGGGAGGTCATGCAATGCCCCACGTTCTATGACGGGTTTTCTAGTAATACCACGTGTTACATGATGTATGAGGCTAGTCACTTTATTATGCCAATATCTGAGCTATTTTTGCATCGCATCGCGCCTTCGCCCCTTCGCATAGTCCCTTCGCCCCTTCGCATAGACCCTTCGCCCCTTCGCCCCTTCGCATGCCACAAACTATCGGCCATCATATTAACCCTTCAAAACTCTCCTCTTTGCGAGTGTGACCTCGGTGTGACTTGTCCTCAGTGATTTTGTTATGTCACCATCGTTGGAGGTCGTTGTTTATAGATAACACTCTTCGCCATAATGGAGGCGTGCTGGCTGACGACATTTTCTAATAGGTATGTCCATGCTCCCAGACTGTCTTCGGTAATCTAATGATTCGATGACATTTCACGTTTGAGTATGGAGATCCCTGAGGAAGTTCTCTCAAGTTTTTTTTTTAAACACTCGAATTTTATGTCCCCGTTTTGATTTCTGGTGCTGAAGGAACAGTTTTCTCGTGGCGTATATAGGAAAATGGTAATTGATTAAGTAGTTTATCGCAGAACTCTGTGTTATTTTCTATCCCAGTGGGTGAGTTGAGTTAAATCACAGTCAGTTTTTTTTCTTCTTAAAATTTTGCTGTTTCTATTGGGTCATTCGGGTTGAAATCGTCCAGGATAATGTATTATTTTCTTACGGCCTGAATTCACAAAATACTTTGAAATGGGGCGCACCATTCATAAAACACATAGATTGTTTTTGATTTGACGTGCATAACTTCAGCAGCAATTATTTCAATGTAGTCCGGTTGTAAATCATCTCGCCGTTTGTAAGTGTCAAACTTTGTCTATGTGATATTGACAAATATCTATTGTCAGATTGGTAGTAGCGTTCCAATTCGGATTTATATTACCAGAATGTCTATTCCTGATTAACATTGACTGTCAGTTTGTTTATAGTATGAATTTTGGGCGCTATAGGGTTATATGATTGCGAAGTTAATTTTAACTCATTACCTCATTCCAACTAACGATGATCTCCTTTATAGATGACCAGGGTCGATTCCTGCCCCTGCATGCAGTCTGTTTTTGACCCCCGTTGTATATCTGTTTAACTTGAATCCGACTATTTGAAAAGGTTAATCAACAGCATTTACATTAAAAAATGAAATGGAGCAAATATATTCAGGTATACTCCAAGTCACTCTGGCGCTCAGTACTAAGGTGATGCATGAAGAACCGGTTGGACTGATGTCAGGAAATATGTGACTCGGCGAAGTATCACGTGTGCCTACCCAGGAACTCACGATATTTCTATTCGTATTTTTAATGTTATACATGTAGATTTTTAACCGGAATATTGTTGGATGACTAGAGAAGTACTGAAATATTCAGATCGGTAGATAAATGTTGGTAATTTGATTAAATAAAATGTGGATCAAACTGTGAACTTATATATTCAAGAAATTTGCCACATAGCTATTTTGAATGATATTTAAAATCGAGACATAACCTCTCTGACCTCATTCTCACAATATATGGCCTTGCTCCGCTGAGAATGATTTTTGTGAGAATTTTTTGCTCCTCTTTCCGGTGAATGGAATAACTGTAGGTATCAGCAGGCCAGGGGCAGAATTTTACGTCATACACTCAAGCATTTCTGCGTCACAATTTACGTTAATTTGACAATCAGCTTTACGAATGGAATTAAGTCATATATTAGCCGTTGTGAAGGCTAAAAATGTCCGGTGGCTACGAGTGTCCGGCTCCTATCTTTTAACCCAGCTAGGACATTTTTCTCTACATTGGAGATGTAATAGAAAAGGATATGAAAAAGGGACAATAATCCCCAGGACACACTTAGCCGTCACAGCGGTACTGATCAGAAAAGCTATCTATTTGTCCTCATCTTCTCAAGCCAGGGTCTTGGTCCATCGGGAGTTTTTCATTTTGATTTCAATACCTTTCATGTTGACTTTACCTTGGCAGTCATTTTCGTGAATGCTAAAGTTTGATGTACCAAAAGATAATGACGAGATGGGTTATCTGTTCGATATAATTTTATTACACAAGGACCTTGTTTAGCAAACTAGCCCTGTTATTTCGCACTTAAAATAATGACTTGACCTTGGCTAATATTTCCGCGAATAGAATAGAGAGCGATATCCTCATATAGGGGCCTACTCACTAAAATGTTCAAGAAGTTACGGAATATGCGTTATGATGTCAATTTTACAAGTTTATTGGCGGTAGCTTTAGTAACATTTATATATGAATATAAATGTAATTCTTAATTCTAATGATAGACTATCGTTTTTTTCTGAAACAATTCGCATTCAGCAGATTTTCATTTCAGAAGAGTTCTAAAAGTATTCACAGCAGCCAATTGTTATTCATGTCATCAAAGTGTTCTCATCAGTTCATTGGTGTTTACAAGCCCGAATGAACTGGTATCGAAACCGGTGATGGTCTTTTACCTTTGAAGCGAACACCCAATGCAAGAGCCTATTACGCAAAGCCCTTACTATGGCGATCAGGTTATATGCTCCCACACGATATTTTTTAAATTCAAATTTCTGGCGCAATTTGTAGTATTTTTCTAACTTTTAGTAGCTGTATTTTTCGCTTCCTGCTGATATGGTCCAACCTGGGATGTTTTCTGGTGCATTTTGACGGAATATCTAAATAATCCCAGCTTTTGGGGTACAGGTATCAATATAATTTCATCAGTGTTCCAATCGTTCCACAACTGCACGCCTAACCAGTGGCACATTAACATTATACATAATAATGACATTCGAATCAAATTGTGCAGGTGAGTCTTCAGATTTGTCACCTCCTTGTTAGTCTCTAAGCCATCAGATAGTTCCAACTTGAAATTATGCTGCTGTTTGCGAATATTAATATGAAATCACATAATCATTTGTCATCTATTTGAGTGAATTGATTTATTCAGTCCCAACATATGGATATATTAAATGTAGTTAATTTCACGGCATTCATAAGTTATACATTTTGCCAATTCCTAGGTGAATCTGAACAAAAGATAAGATAACTTCTGTGATCTGCTTAAGTCTGCATGGCGTATGCACTCGAAAAGTCAGCGCTCAAATCCTGGGCAATCGCTCTGGCTTGAGAAGATTAAGTCGAAAGACTTGTTCTGTATAGTATCAGGGGATATAGGCTCTTCTAGTGGTCAGTATCGGACACTATTCCATTCATGAATCTAACGTCAATCTGAAGCTGTTCGATGTGTCAAAAAGGCATAAATCCTAGCGGGAAAGTGCTCTGGTTCGAAAGGATGAGATTTAATGGTATATGATATGTCTGATTATTCCATTTTGGGAAATAGTTATCGAGGTATTATGGATGTAGAGAGGATCTTGTGGCCAAAAATGGAAAGGCATACATTGCGAGAAGAGGTCAGAGAAGTTGTGTCCGATCTAAAATAAAAGAGTGCATTTCAAAATAGGTGTGTGCGAAATTTCGTACTTGTAACCAAAAGTGCAACAATTCCACCCAAAATTGCTCCATAAATTCTCCAATGTATCAACCTGCTTCATTATAAAAATTTACGACATTAAGTACCGTCGTCCATGAAAGTATTCCCACGTCAATAATCGAAAGACCTTCTCCGTCTGACAGTTACCACCAATTCAAATCGTGTATATCGAAAAAAATAATGAAAAAAATGATGGCTTCCTACAAGAGAGAAGAGGTAGAGTCTTGGAATCCGTATAGTGAATTTAAAACTTGAATGACTATATGGGATACTGAGGTTGACAATAAACTTCAAGTTTAGACCGACAATATACTCATCTTATCAGTTGATTAGGCGTTGTATGTCAGTCACAAGTAAATGATATAAAGATGAATCAGCTCCCATGTGGATTCTATGCCCTGAATCTATGGCTATGATTCTATGCCATGAATCATTCTATGCGATGTTTACTCCATCAGACGCCCACGATGCTCATCGATTAACATCAAATAATTTATTTGTTTGCGCAGATCCGTCATCCCAGCTCTCGAGCTATCGTATCTGGGGGCCGTGTGGATACTTCACAGTCTCCGCATGAACAATGCAATAAAAGCGCGGCTGAGATACTAAGGCTACGTCCGAGAATCCACCATATTCTTGGTGTTGAATGTGAGGTGCCGAGAAAAGCTTTCCTGTGGGGTCATATGGTTGCTTTTTCGTCAGCAGTCGTCGTCGATTTTTCTCACCTCTTGCATATCGCTCCAATGAGAATCTCCCAATATATTTTAATCATGTGTATAGATTCTGCTATTGTAAGAGCTTCTTTTTACCGAGCAAACTAGTTTGGAAGATGTACTATTCCAGTTGGAGAAGTTACATTTTAATGTATTTACGAGTTCTTTGGTGTGTTTAATCTGTCATATCTAGATTGTTCATGGATTATTGACGTTCTTTGTTTATGTACGTTGACGTTGAACGTCGCTATATAGCTTCAAATATTGCCAAACACGACGTTAAGTCTTATTAGCTCTCTCTTTGGTCGCGTTACAGAAGATTTAATTCTGTATCTATTTGCGAGCAATTGGATTGTTGAATTTTAATACAAATATCAGTTGTGTTATTTTTTATGTGTTTTGTCTATCTTTTTTAGATTGTTGACATATTCCCGTTGTTGGTCGCTATATTACTGAAAATTAATTCTGTCTGACTTTGTCAATTTAACTACTATCTCCGAACTACATTTGTACAGTTTCGGTCCACCAACATCCCATCTCATCGGAGACATTCATAGATACCTTTCAATGACTACATATAGACGTGATATGTTAATGTTTATTTCATGCCCCCTCTCCTCTACACCCTTAAATATCCTTATCGATTTTCCCCAGATCTTCAACCTATCACCTGTCTGGAAGCTCCATTTCTTGTTGTGTCTTAGGTCGATTCATTAATCATTAATCATTTCAAGTAATTAACTAATTGACATCCACACCCCCAAAGTTGAATTGATTCCGCCGCGCCTGCATGTGACCTATCCACCAAAGCTTGAGGGGTTCAATGATGACAAATATGTGCACATAAGTAGTATCATAGATTATATTATAGATCTATTGTTCCCAGTTCCCAGTGGTCATTACATGACGATCTAATTTGGACGTCAGATGCAATTCTTATTATTTTTATTCCTTTAGATTTGCGTCAGTGAACCTAATACAGTCCTGGACAAGTTGTATATATCTTGTAACCAAAACCGAGTCCGTCCGTTCGGAAACTCAAACAAACAGAATTGGTTATACAATTATAGTTCAAAAATACATTCCTCCAATGAAACTCCAGGACTCAAACTGAATATGAAGTTATATACTAATCTCTTGCTTCGAAGGACAGAAACTGCTTTGGTAAGCCTTAATGATCGTACTAAATAGTAGTAAATCATAAGCTGCTGCAAATGTGTGACAATAACCGATACGCTTTCTGATACGCGATGCAGATCTTAGTACCCCTTGGATTGGTTTGCGTGTTGTTTATGGGGTCATGTTATGCCGGCGACTGCGACCGCCCAAACGGATGCAGCCTCCCTTTCAACATATCCTACTTTTACAAAAAAAAGTTCACTCCTGCTTGCAACAAACACGATGTTTGCTATGCTTGCGTGAGTAAGATATCTGATTTATTTCGTGTACCTATACTCAATAATACAAACGACCACAAAACAATTATTCACTATGCTAATAATTTCATTTTCTTGAAATTAAGTAATTGCTCAAGTTTCGATGATTTTTATCGATTTCATTGAAAATTACATTGATATCAGCATGGTCATCTACTAGACTGAATTACGGCTATCACAGCCACGTAATGTGTACCGTACACAATTAGTTGCAATATGCAAACTGTTCTCATGTAATATAATTATGAGAAATTACTCCAAAATATGTAAATTATTATGTAATAAAAAAACTTTCTCCGGAATGAAGACAAAATGAAAGCTGACCCTCCGCGTCTTTTTAGTTTCTCATATTGGGGTCATTTTGAGCCTATTTGTATAACCCCCCGAATCGAGGAGCATGGGTAAATTCAAGATGGCGGCCATGTGGTTACCAGAAAAATGATATTTTCGGCATCTTTCTTCAAAATTCCCGCTTTTCCTCGAGGAAAATTGGACAAAATTATTCCACATCAGACCATTATTTGCTAATTGATCATGCAGGTTTTGCAGAGAAAACACATAGATAAAAAATTCGAAAAATCTAACCAAAACATGCCGGTTTCGAAGATGACATCACTGTGACGTCCCCAAAGCGGCCATCTTGGATTAGTTTACATTTTTTGGTAGAGATTGACCAAAGGGTATATAGTGTGGTAAGTTTCATTTATTCCCCTAGTTTAAGGGATAAAAAAATATTTAGGGGCCATTTGCCCCGCTCCAGGCCTGGACAGGTCGAAAAATATAACCAAAAACATGCCTGTTTCGAAGACATAATCATCTTCGAGGGAAATTGGGTAAAATTGATTTTATTTCACAACAGACTATTACATTTTACATTTTTGGTAGAGATTGATCGAAGGGTATAGTGTGGTAAGTTTCATTCCCATAGTTTAAGGGATAAGAACAATATTTAGGGGGTCATTTGGCCCCCAGACCTGGACAGGTCACAAAAAGCCCAGGCCAGATAGGGTTATCTTACTTATATTGAATTATACTGAATAAAATTTCGATGCTGCAATTCCATTATCATTGGCAGTTTAAATTTTAAAGTTCCTCTATTTTCCAGCGATGAACGAAAGTATGGATTAAATGAAGCGTATCATATAAAGGTAGTGGTAATTATGCCGGCGTACTGACAAGAAGTCATATGACCCAACGGGTGAAAAATCTCACTGTATATCTAAAAAAAATGACAAGAGCAATGATAATAGCTCTATCAAGTCATCGGATGGATATATGTGCTCATAACATCTGAGATAACTGAGGTTGATATCCCATTGAATTTATCGACAAAAATATCTGATAGAGCATACAGCTATGAAAACTAGATACAGTCGATCGAATATGATCGAGGAGGCATCCCTTTTGCATGTTAAATAAAGGAAGCATTCATGTTTTGTGGAGAGAGTGAAACCGTCAAACTTACGAAAAACATGGCCCCCAGGTGGTGCCACCTATATAGGCGAATCGGCACAAAAACATTCCCAAAAGATAACTTGGGGGAAGATTCCCACATACCTATGTGGAAAGAATTCGTTCAGGTCTTCAAAAGTTACTGTCCGGAAATGCAATTTTACATTGGGCCATAGGTGGCGCCACCTATAGGCGAATCGGCAAGAAAAACAATCCCAACCGAGATCTTGAGGCAAGATCCCCAGACATTGGAAATAGAAAATTGAATCTGTTCAGTTTTACCGAAATGAAAACTTGGCCCACAGGTGGCGCCACCTTTAAGCAGATCCACATGAAAAACAATCCCAAGCGACACCTTCAAGCAAGGTACCCATATACCAAATTTGAAAAGAATCCATTCAAGTTTTTAAATGTTAGTGTACGGGAACATAATTTTAAATTGGCCCCCAGGTGGCGCCACCTATATGTTGATAGGCATGAAAAACATAGGTCCAGATTTTCAAAAGTTATTGTCGGGAAACACCTTTACTCGAATCGATACGAAAACAATCTCAAGCCAGTTACTGAGGCAAGGTACCCACACACCAAATTTGGAAAGAGCAAGAATCCTTAAGGTTTTCAAAAGTTATTGTCTGGAAATGCAATTTTAACTTGACCCCCATGTGGCATCACCTAGAGGCGGATTGGCACGAAAAACAATCCCATGCAAAATCTCAGGGCAAGGGACCCACTTATACCAAATTCTGATAAATCCAGCCCTTTTTGGGTTGCAATTCATTGAGGGGTGGCAGAATTATACCAACATTGCAGACTACACACACATTTCAACTTTCTGCCAAGAACAAATTGGATACATAAGCTCAAACGCAATATATGAGGGTCGGGTGGGGGTTAGCTTTGGAGACGGAGGGTGGGGCTTGGTGCCCGGAGATAGGGAATACTCCCGAGGGTAGCGTATGGTCCTGAAATGTACAGGGTATGGGGTCGGGCGAGACTTAGTTTAGGAGATAGAGGATGAGGCTCGACGCCCCGGGGGTGGGGAAATTCTCTCGAAGGTAGCGGTAGGTCTGCTGACATGAAAGCCATGGAAAGCTCTCTGCACATGAAACAACCATGAAACTGGATGCCGTCATCTGTCAGTCTGAGGAACCAATTCAATTCAGGAAATTGATCATTAAGGGACTCAGTTTTAATTAATACAGTAAGTTAAATTTGTGGACACAAATATGGTTCATGCAAAAGCTAAATCAGGTGACGTGGAATACAATTATTTGATAGCACAATTGAAGGAAATGGTGTCCTTTATTTAAGGCGACATGAAATTCAAAACTAACAGGGTTCGGTACTGCGGGGATTCCCCCCTCCCCCCAGGTATTTCATATTATATTTCTGAAATGAAATATAGTTCGTGCAAAAGCTTTGGGGTAAATCATATGATGTGGAATAGAACGATTTGATAGCAAAATTGAAGGAAATGGTGATCTTCATCTAAGGCCACACGAAATTCCAATCTAACAGGGATTCGGTACTGCGGGAATCCCCGCCGGTTATTCCATATTGTGCTTCTGAAATAAAATGATGAAATAAATAACCTATTAGTATATATTGTAGGTGATTCAGCATGTGTGTGTATGAACAATGTACACTGCATCTCAAACCTTTGGTAGGTTAATATCATGTGAGGCTGGGAAGCTGTGAATAGGAAAAAATTTAACATCTGGTGCCCCAGGGGTGGGGACATCCCCACGAGGGTAGTGCATAGGTTGAATCATGTAATCTCCCAAAATATATGAGAATTGGAGGGGGGTCGGGCGGGCGGGGCTTAGTTCAGAAAACATAGCATGAGGCCGAGAACCTGTGAACAGGAACAACTTTCTAAATCCAAAACTTTAACAACTTTTTGCGGATAGGGACAGGGACGAGGGGAGGAACAGGAACACGGACATCCACAGACATCACCTGGATCCCTATATCGAGAATTTCGCAGCTAAAGCTGCAGACTAGATACAAATCTGTTCAGTTTTTCAGGAATTATTGCCCGGAAATGAAACTGACTACAAGATGGATCAGCACACAAAAAATCACATGTTCTTCTTACCTGTACCCCCCGGATTAATGTATCTATGCCAGTGGCTTTAAAATCTGCAAGGCCAATGTCTCTGTTTAATTCCCTTGTGGGGGAAATGTATATACATGTACAAGTCTCAGGGCGTAATAGCACCATATTGTAAACAATTGAATGGGATGGCTGTAAACCAAAATAGATGAGTGTACTTTAAATGCCAATGGATTCATAGGTCACACATTGAGGCAAAGGTCAGCAACTAGTTTGACCCTAAACAGTGACCTTTCTGAGTCATGACCGTGAACAAATCACTGATGTATTATCTATGCAAATGAGAATATGGAAATTTGTACCGAAACACAGACACTTTACCATAGGTCCAGATGAAAAATTTTCATATAAGAGAAATTGTTGAAAAAACTCAAATATTAAACATTTATAAACAATGTTTCTATTTGTTACCAAATCAAACCTGTTTCAATTATGCCATTCAATCTCCGTCAGGAAGATGATACAACGTAGAAAACGGAAGTTTAAAACTAAAAGTTAGCTCCCCTGGCGGAGAGTTTTCCGCCCCTAGGAGAACTCTCCCACCTCATTCCAGCAGGAATACTATATAGGCTTAGTTCAAACCATTACTCGCCCTCTATTCTCATTTTAATTACCGAGACCTGTAGTGTTTAAGGCCGGCATGAGGGGACGGAGGGAGGGCCATCAAATTGAAACAGGTTTGATTTGGTAACAAATAGAAACATTGTTTATAAATGTTTAATATTTGTAGCCCAAATCGTAAACCTGTTTCAATTATGCCACAGTACCAACATATGGAGGCGGGAATCCCGGCCTCGTGGTAACTCCCTATAGTAGACTAGTAATCGCTGGAATGACACAGACATGGGTATAAATTTGAGACATAATTACTCATCAAGTTAACCCTGGTCTCAGACTCATCGGGTAATTGAAGGAATTGATACAGTTTTACTTATCTGAGTGTCTCCATCCATGTAACTGTGCTTGTGATGTGGTACACATTTCCACCAAGTCGCAGGAAACCCGGACACCCTAGGCGACAAGTAGGTCCTCATGGTAGACACTGTATGACTAGGGGGGAATCTCCGTCACAGCCATTGCATACAGGGAGATCCTTGATCCAACCGTAAGTAAAGGGGAACGCGGTGCCCAAAACTTGTCCCAAGTCCACACCACTCTCAGACCGCAAGCTTCTTGAGGGCAACTCACCATACTAGGAGTGATGAAATTAGATGCGTTGGAATTGCCAAGCTTGCTCCCTGGGTGAGCCGCGCACTCTTCAACTCTCTGTACTTTCTTCACTACTGTTGACACTAGGCCAGGAGCGGGTGTCTTGTGAGTTGAGGCACAGGAGACCCAGCTGAGACATCTAGAAGGAAGTCAGTTTCTGAAGAACAGAAGCAAATTTCAGTTAGGAGTGAACCCTATCCTGGTGTTAGGCCTTCATTGGTGATTATAGAATCCACGGCCGGTCAACTGACTTATTTCTACCTTCTGAGATGCCTCTTATCATATAATATATGTAATAATAATAATATGACTGAGATGAGATGAGGTGAGATGATACAGCAAGATGGCTGTCTTGCTGCGATGGTGACCATTTTGCCGCCCCCCCCTTCTTTTTCTGAAATTACTCACAACGTGCTGGGTAGCCACAGTGGCTCAAGCGTGGTCACACTATTGATTGCACTGTCATATCCCTCAGACAGATATTAGTGAACGTGGAGTTAATTGTTCAGGCACAAGACAGGACAATGTCATGAAGGGGTCAGTTCTTCCATACATGCCATGACGCAGCGATGGCACGAATCACATTAGAAGAAGCAGAAGATAGTAGTGGGGCGTCAATGGTATATCTACCTTCTGCCAATTGATAAGACTATTCTATGGTCTTCTTCAACTATGCGGCTTTAAAAGTCAAGCCTTGCTGATAGGCGAAGGGACAGAGTAACCGTAGCCGAGAGCCGCGAACGGATCGGCACGAGTAAGATAGTGGCGGATGGCTCGAACAGGACATAGCAGAAGATCGTCCTCGAGTCCATGTACAAAGTCTGACAACGCAGGAATGGTGTACGACGTTGAGCGCACGGACCTGAACGAACAGACTCATTTTGGCGATAAAATCAGGAATGGGCCGAAAAGAAATGCAGGACCGATCCGCTGTCCAGGTCATAGAAGATCTTTCAAGAGCATGAAGTATAGACAGTCTGGACGCCAAATCAAACGCCGCCACGACGGCCGTCTTATAAGACACAGTTTTTATAGACGCGGACTCTAAGGGTTCAAAAGGTGGTATAATCAGAGCACACAGAACCACACCGATATCCCATTTCGGTAACAGTTGGCGAGTACAACGCGACTGTAATGCGAAGGCGTGAATAAGAGCAGAGATATTATCGTTAAGGCTAATGTCGGAACCCAAGGTAAGACGTAACACCCTATTCAATTCATGCCAGAGCAGATCGACAGCCTTCCATGGTGCTAATATGAAACTCCCTATCCTGGTGAAGGTGAAGGATGAAGTCAATTACGAGGGAAATAGAGTCGGGAACGATCACGTCCTCGGCACCAGGACAAATATAGGAACGTAGTGAGTAAGATCCTACATATAATAAACAACCTTAAGGTTGATGACAGAACCATAATGTCAAAGTCTAACCATTGGTGTAACGGTTAATATAGGAATAAAGTACTTGATGGAGAAAGTCAGAAAAAAAACTGTCCCACAAGTACACCACGAAGACATTGTGTTGATCAAGCACAATCCTAAGGTAACTGGATCTCAACATAATGTTCGTGTGATAAAGTCAACATGGCTCTGTGTTAACACTGTGCTGAATTCAATTAAAGGCGACTAGTCCGTCATTCACAATCCCGCCGTCGTCCTCAGAGAATACCCATGTCCATAATCCAAAGACCTATTCCATATAACAGTATTTAACCAAATACTGCTGATTCCAATACAATTTTGATATTCTGAACTCCAGACTGGAAACAGCAAGGTCTGGACAGAACTCTCTTCGTAGAGTAAAGACGAACCTAAGTAAATCACATTGTGAAAAACCCGAGAGGAATTGATACAAGTGGAAAGTTGACGCCAAACGAACGGACTTCCCCTCCCACCGGCGATCGACGATGGAGAATCAAAGGAAGTGCCGATGAATGGATATAAAATATGCAACTCGCAAATGAAGAAATGACGTGACAAACGGCGTTATTGCACAGGCGTATGAGAGACACATGACGGTGTAATGAACATGTCGTCAAGGTGTAATAGGAAAGCGTAATGTGAAAAATGCGAGAAACGTTGTATATGATAAACAACGTAGTGATTTCCTCATTCACAACAACTTAATGTATATCCATGCTCATCATAGAGCAGGATACAACTTATAAAAGCACACGACGTAACAGAAGGGCGTTGCAACAGTAACCCCGAAGTCGATTATAATAATTTCCCTTCTCTTTAAACGCAGTAGAGATGAACATATTAAATGTTTGTAGCGTTAATCACCAAATGTAAGCTCAATGAGATAAATGGGATTATGGATCTTTGTGTCAGTGAACATGAATAATGTATCAATGAACATGGTTACATTATGACCTCTCCCGATGTAATTTGTCTCCTGTACATGAGATTCAGTACTGGAGTTTTATATGGAGAGAATATAAAACATTTACAACAATGTTACTATTAATAACCAAATAGTCACACAACCGACATCCAGAACAAAGATTTTCCAGGTAACCAAGAAAGATCCTTAAAGAATTTTAAATTCCTGAAGAGAGGAAATACATTTAAGTCTCTCGCCGGCAGGAAAGTGAGGTTATTCAAAATTTATAATTTGAAATGACCTAGCACGAACAATTTGTCGAGAAGAACACTGTACCGGTAATACATACCTGGTAGAAAGAAACCATAGAAGACTTCAAGACTCACGTGTCACTAGGCTTGATCCTTGGCCGGCCAAAACCTTCCCACTCACGCTAGTAATTTTAAATTTTCTCATATGGAAGAAATTAAAATTAGTGCATAACTCCATCTGAATTATAAGCGTAATACAGTATACAGATGGAACCAACATGGTGTGAAATAAAACAAGCAATGTAATAATCAGACAATTGTGTTTCAAGAAAATCACACTTTCACATAGTGGGTGAATAGGTTTACTCACTCACGTAAACCAGCATAAGTGGGTGAATAGGTTTACTCACTCACGTAAACCAGCACGTGATCTCATTGTTGTTCGACACACCCTTAATTACATAAAGAGATCAGTAAAGAAGCTCATTAAGATGCGACACAGGGTCGAAGTAAATAGGGTTGAGTTGTGGTTACGTAACACAAACGCAACAATCATGCTTCATATTCATGTCAGTATGAAAGACATAAAACCTCTGTCAGGACTCTCTTGAATACAGGATATCAAATATCCCGAAATATATAACAAGAGATTACATTTTGGTAGGACCAAGGTGAACCAACCAAAACTGCAAGTCCGAACAGACACAACAACAACAACATGAAAATATGACGGCTGCAAACAAAGTATCAGATCTCTCCGGCGGGAAGAAACGAAAAACCCCCGCCGATGAGGATACTATTTACAACCCTACTTGAGATATACACAAACTCAATGCATAAAATTCATGAATCAACGAAACCAAACCTGATCGTTTATTGTAGAGATCACCATCGGCCTTCAAATCTCAGCACTAAAAGGCAGACTTACAGAAATG
>JAVTVY010043432.1:0-19851 GCA_036873755.1 Hanleya hanleyi | reverse complement strand
TCCATTTAAAAAGGTATGGGAGGGGCGGAAGGCAGCTTTGAATTATACCCCACCACCCATAGAAATTTTACTGGCCTTCTCAATGTTATAACATGGATTGAAGTTGAATGTTTACCGTGTTAATTTTTTCTAAGATACATGTAGCATACAATCTAGGTAAACCAAGATGGTAAATCAGGGGAATACAATCTAGATGTAACGCTATGAAAACTTCGTGCGAACTGTTCACCGATATTCTGCGAGATCCCATAATAAGCCAATCACGACCATTTTTGACTTTTCTCTCTGACAATGATTGACGTTTACTTCACGGAGATCAACATCTTCGCATGGCACAATCTTTTGATATTCTCCACCCCCTAACAAAGCCAGACTTTTCGGCGGGAGTAAACTCTTTGATCTTCACGTCGCAACACTGTCTGGAAATGATGCCATATTTGGATACTGTTTCCCGATAATGTTATTAGTCCACGTGCTACCGTGTGTAATTACTGTGGGCATGATTTCAACCAGCTAGCCACCTGATTGGCTAACAATAGTTGTTTCAAATTCGCATGGGATTTATATAGGGCTGAATTCAGATATAATATTCCATGATATTATATCTGAGTTTACTGAGATTGAGATAGCGTATTGAGTGCACAGTTTTGACTGAACCCTCAAATCTCATTAAAATCCATTTTTTATATTCTCTCATTTATATAAAACTGATTTATATAAAAAAAACAACATGTTCAAAATACATGTACATGATATTTTGGATGAGAACTTTTTTCAAGTAGTACGGTAATTCCCCGAATAATTCAATCAGGGCTGTTCCATTTAAAAAGATGTACCTTCGGCTTTTCAACGATATGCGGCAACAACAACAACGCCAACGATCTGGACCTGGAAATGGTTGTTGTCAACGACTAAAACTTGCCGTTTTCAGTGGTTTTAGGCGAATAATGACAGGAGACAGTTAAACACGAGTAATTAGGTATTAATTAAACTATTTTCAATTATTTTGTCGGCCAAGAAATTTATTTATGTGAAATTTGGGCACATTATGGACGTAAAAAATCCAAAATCTCATTTTCAATCTTTAGCTCATCTGGGCCGAAGACCCGATGGGCTTATGTCATGGCCTGATTGTCCGTCGTCAGTCGGCCATCTTGTGTCATCCGTCGTACGTGTGTCGTCCGTCGTGCGTAAACATCTTCTTCTCTGAAACCGCTTGGCTGATTAAGCTGAAACTTGGCATGCATGTTCCTGCCAATGAGTACACCAGAATTTGTTCATGCGGTGTCGATATGATTTTAAATATGGCTGCCATGGCGGCCATCTTGAATTTGCCAGTGAAATCTTGTCTTCATTATTTTTCAGTAACTACTTCATGGATCTTTCTCAAATTTGGTACACGGGTTCCCCTTTGGGCCTAGTTGTACAACATGTGTACTTTAGTCCAATTTGAATATCCAATATGGCCACCAGGCGGCCATCTTGGATTTCCCCATGAAACTTTGTTATCGCGATTTCTCAGGAACTACTGCATGGATCTTTCTCAAATTTGGTACACGGGTTCCCCTTGGGGTCTAGTTGTGCAAGATACCTTTTGTGGTCTGATTCAAAAATCCAATATGGCCACCAGGCAGCCATCTTGGATTTCCCCATGAAACTTTATCGCGATTTCTCAGGGACTACTGGATTGATCTTTCTCAAATTTGATACACAGGTTCCTCTTGGGGTCTAGTTGTGCAAGATACCTTTTCTGGTCCGATTCGAAAATCCAATATGGCCACCAGGTGGCCATCTTGAATTTTCCCATGAAATTTTGTTATCGTGAATTCTCAGGAAATTACTGCGTGGATCTTTGTCAAATTGGGTACACAGGTTCCCCTCGTGGTCCAGTTGTGCAAGATACCTTTTTTGGTCCATTTCGAAAAAACTCCAATATGACCGCATCTTGAATTTCCCATGAAACTTTGTTATCATGAAATCTCAGGAAATTACTGCATGGATCATTCAGTGTTCAGGGGGGACAACACAAGTTAGAAACTCATCTATTGCAGTTCTTTAGTAAAAATTTCTTAAGCTACTTGCTTCAGTCACAGCCAGATGAGCTACAGTGCCGTGGCACTATGTTTTTATTGTTCAGCCCCGATATGTCAACGCGCGTCTCCCCTTAGGCCGACTGTGTTTGAACCTATGTTTCAGGTCAGCTGCTGATGAAAAATCAATGAGGGAGGGAGGTCAACACAACACAAATCATAAAATCAACACGAAATAAAAAAAAACACGGCAGCAAAAAAAAATTGTTTTTGATTTTGACATTTTTGTTTGAGCTGGGTAGTTGAACCGGATCACCGGTTATTTTATTCCCCGCTACTTGGATTTGCTGGACTAACTATTCGAATGTTATGTTTTTATTAACTGCCACCCCCCTCCAATCCAAATACGTTTCCTTGGGTTTGCTTGAGGCAATTTTAAGACAGATATATTCCTCCGCCTCCATCCCGATATCCATCATGGCGCCCGACGAATGCTGAACGAATGTATATGCAAAACCACGACTGAGAACACACCCGGATCAGCAATACCATTTTCATTTGTGAAATCCCTAATTTCTTCAGTTTCGATGTTTATATTTACTCGCACTAAATATTGAAAGATATTATTGGAAGACAATAAATTGTTTACAGAATCTCTGCCTGACTAATTTGTTTAATTCCCCAAAACATACGCGGTCCTCTTCCACTGCGTCGACGGAATCCGACTTTTATATCATTTCTCGGGACAGTGACCTCACCATTGTGCGAGTCGGGAACCATATACCTCCACAATATTACGTGACTGAACTGGGTTCCCTAAATTTACCATGTTTACCATCCTGATGAAGCATGATTTGCGTTACAGTCGACGAAATAAAAATCGACGGTGTTTTATGAAAAATGTGATGCGGAAGACACAAAAGTTTTAGATCTTGGTTAGTAAATTCCCCACAAAATTGCCTGATAACCTTTGTCAAGTTTGAAATATACAGCATTGTTCAGAAAAAATCAAGGCGCATGTTATACCATACACACGTAATATCGGTAAATTCAATGCGGGCGGCTGACCCGAAACACAGGTACCAACACAGCCGGCCTTAAAAAGGAATCCTTTTCCAAATAACAAAGTGCATATTAGAGGGCCCACTCATAGAAGCAATATTTTTACAGGCTTAAGCACTCGCCAAGAGAAGCAATTTATTACCTGGAGGGACCACCAAGAGATTTCTATTTCACCCACCTATATATTTTTATTTTTTTTCCCTTCCGGGGGTGGGGGGGGGGGGGGGGACATATTTTCAAGTGGAACAGCCCTCACAGGAAGTTCACTTTTCAACTCTGTTATTCAAACACAGAGAGAAAGTAACATTCCCATTCTTCATTCGAATTGAAGAAAAATCATATAATGATAAAATGTGACACTTTGTAGCTGGTGCCATGAAGAATATTGCCAGATATATGCCATTTTTGTTGCACTTCGGGTGATCGAATAATATGGGGAATTACCGTACTTTAATATAAGGCTTTTTATTTAGCGGGATCTACCATCAACCTTTTGTGCGTGATTGGTAACAAAACCCCTGAAGTTCAGCTCAAAGAGGCAAGTTCAGCTGAAAGAGACAAGTTCAGCAAGAGACAAGTTCAGCTCAAAGAGATATGTTTACCACAAAATGACAATGATGACTCCTCCATGAGAGCGAGAAAGTGCCTGTCACTTTCAACAACGTTTTAGTCATATCATGACCATGTACAAAACAATGTTGAACTGGATAAACTTGGAAGTTTTTTCTTTTTTCATTCCAGACAATTTTGTCCACATGTAAACGTTTGTCGGAGATCATGGAAAATCGCGGACCACACCAAGATTTTGAGTATGGGGCATATGAAGTGAGGACATTCTCAGAGATGTTACTCAAGGGAAGTGTCAACATACTGGAGGTCAGTGTCCTACAATTGTAATTCGACACGAAAGATGTGAATGCACAATTAGCAAATTTAACTAGCCTTTCTTGCAGCAACCCCATAGCAATGAACTTGTGCAGACACTGAACATGCTGCATGTGGCACTTCAACTTTTGATAGAAATTGTGCGAGTCATTATATTCTATTTCTTCAGTCCTATGCGTATACATGGGGGAATATTTTGGATCAGTGTGGTGCCTACTATTTAAAGGAAGAATAATTATACAATTACAGACTTTTGATGTGGTCAATATGTGTTTTTGTGGACCTGAGAAAACAATATTCACCAAGACCGATTCTCACAGGTCCACACAACCACATAGTGACCGATATCAAAAGATTATAATTGTTTTATTATATGACCTAGACATCTCGTTAATTCCTATTTAATTCGGTGAAATCATTCAGAATATAACATATAGTAGGCATTTTGCTTTGCTCTCCATGTATGCCCTGATCTCGAGCCTGCTTCTGCCAAAGTGTAAACTAGCGACCAATCCAACAGCTATTTTCATTGGTCGAGAAGACGTACATGTCACACCGAGTCAATATCACAATGATTGGGATCATTATAGAAAATTAGCGACAGTCACGTGATGGCGAATGATCCAATGGGGGAAGACTAACAAACAAAACATACTTTATTGACTATTTTGGCATCTTTCAGTTGGAAATGTGTTATTTAACACTATATCAAGCAATAATGTAACTTTGGTCTTCTGGATATAAACTCAATTAACAAACTGATGTTGTGCCATTATGCATGTTAACCCTACCAAGACTGGACGAATTGGGGTCTGTCCTGGCCTGGGGAGGAAGGGCATTTCAACCCCCCCCCCTTTCGTTACCGTTTGGGGTAGAGGGCGGAAACTTTCCATACTATATATTTGGGTCAAACTCTACAAGAAAAACTCAAGAAAACAAGATGGCCGCTATATGCATAATGACATAACATCCTTTCGGAAGACGTTCCTCACATATTTTTTGGGGGATTTTCTGAATTTTTTCTATAGTTCCTCACAAAAACTAATTAGATAGGGTTAAAGAACATAAAACATAGCCATGATGAAGCCACTGAAAATTGTCAAATTGCTTCTCACGTTCATTGATATTCAGTCTGTTTGAGTGCGTAACAAAATCTTGTTCGATCCTTACATTTCAGTTGGTGTTTGTTGATAATTTGGAATACACAAGTCCTGCTTGGAAGGTAGGTCATTTTCTTTTTCAATGAAATGTATTTTACATCCAGAATAATGTTAAAGCAGTTATCCCTGTAACTAAAAAAATGGACTACTCTGCAAACCTGTAATGTTCTTGAATTCTGATATAAATAAGCTCAATGTAAATTCTCAGATATTTCAAAACAACCTATTATTGACATCAAATTTACCCAAGAGCTGCACAAGATCCCAATCTCATTTATGTTTTTCCAGGCATTGGCAGATAATCACCAGCTGTTCGTGACAGAGAAGGGTATACAGCAATACTTGGGGCTGATCAAAAACAACTTTAACATGATCGCTGGGGAGAAACACCTTGGAACATCCAGGGACCGAAAACTATTTTATCAGGTGAGACATGTTGCGTTGATGTCATACCCGGCATCTTGGCAAATTTTACGTTGTCGCATGATTAATCTAATCACACCCGACTCAGATACAGTATTAATGCAGATGCCAAGTAGACCATTTTGAGGAACAAGATGTCAAGGAGAACTTGTTTTTGTGTTAGAGGTTTGATTTCTTCAGGGTCAGAAATATTTTTATTAAAATATAAGATTGCAAGTCAAAATTCCAACATTCTGAACTCACAATTTTTAGCCCACCATCTGTTAAAATCACTTTTCGTCTGTGGTCCGTCGTGCGTCCGTTCATCCGTCCGTCAGTCAGTCCGTCCGTCCGTCCGTCCGTCCGTCAGTCCGTCCATAAACAATTCTTGTTATCGCGATTTCTCAGGAACTACTGCACGGATCTTTCTCAAATTTGGTACCCTTGAGGTCTAGTTGTGCAAGATACCTTTTCTGGTCAGATTCGAAAATCCAATATGGCCACAAGGCAGCCATCTTGGATTTCCACATGAAACTTTGTTATTGCAATTTCTCAGGAAGAACTACATGGATCTTTCTCAAATTTGGTACACAGGTTCCTCTGGGTGTCTAGTTGTGTGAGATACCTTTTCTGGTCCGATTCGAAAATCCAATATGGCCACCAGGCAGCCATCTTGGATTTTCCCATGAAACTTTGGTATCATGATTCCTCAGGAAGGACTGCATGAATCTTTCTCAAATTTGTTACACAGGTTCCCCTTGTGGCCCAGTTGTGCAAGATACCTTTTTTGGTCCGACTTGAAAATCCAAGTTACGCTTCAAATTAATACGGTATTCTCGAGTTGTGACATTGCATCTCAAGAGTCGGAGGATCAAACTGTGGGGCATATTCTATGTATTGACTATAGAGAATATGCATACCTTCACCTTCTATCTCAAGGAATTCAAATGATTCCTAATTAAAATGTATTCCTTCAAATTTTAAATCAGTTTACTTTAGTCCATGCCGTTGCAAGTGAACTGGCCAGCCCCACCGTTTCGTCTGCTGACGGGTCGGCAACACGAAGGGACGTCACTGACTCTTGTGACACAATGTCACAACTCGACAACTGTAGACTACTGCGTGTTTTGATTCAAGGGAGATAATCAAGATTCAGACACTTTTAAGGTTTCAACATTACTGCATGGACCGGATGCCTTCAGTATTAAGTTTTGTACCATCTTACTATTTTCGAGCATGGTATCTGAAAAGAGATATCTCAAACTAGCCCAGTAAACAGAACAGAAGTAACATTCATTCCTAATTATAAAATCTTAAGTTCTGTTTCATAGCTCGTGCCAAACTGTCAAAGACATGTGCCTTCGCTTCCAGTACCCAATGATGGCACGTGCAAAAAAAAAAATACTACAAAACAAAGACAAAGGATCCTCCGGACATTCACTTTCAGATTAACTTTGCTCATTTCACTTGTACTATAACAACCGACATCAAGTGCAGTTTCTAGCTAAGAAATCTTGAAACTCCTGAAACTTAGAAAGGTAATATCTTGGTGTTTTCCAGTGTCCCTTTTTCGATCTTTTTCGTTCAAATTTGAAATTCTGCAAACAAAATTGCAAATGAATCGTTTGTTCTTAGTAACAATGGACAAAAAGATCCTCTTGTCATTAGCTTACAATTATCGGACAATGGTGGGCGCCAAGATCCTTCAGGATCTCTCTTTTACTTAATAACTCAAAATTTCAACTTGGTATCTCAAAAGTTTAACCTAATAACTTTACATTTCGATTGGAGTCAAAATTTTTATTTATCTCAAAATTTCAACTCAACTCGAAATTTGAGTTTCAATGTTCATATTTCAAAATAAAATTTCTGGTGTATGAACACTTCCCAGAAGCCTCCATGGTCCATTCATGGTGAGAATTTTTTTTTTAATTGTACAGATAATATGCTTGGTCATACATGTGATTCGAAATTTCGATTTAGGCCTATTGATTCAGAATTCAAGATACTGAGCCTAAATTTGAGTTATTAAGTCAAAATTTGACTTCTTAATATGAAATTATGACATACTAAGTAAAAAGTTATTAAGCATCAAGCCTGTACTTTATAGTTGCATGTTATTTTCTCTAAACTGCCGAGTGCTATATGTTTGTTACAGATATTCCATAAGTTGGACAGTCTAGAGTACATGTGTGAGGGTAGACCCCCGCCTGTGAGGTGCTCTGGTGAAATTCAGGAATTTATCATGAAAGTCAGGAAAGGAGCAACGGAGGTGAGAGTTTTCAATATAAATGCTGAATTCTCAAGTAATTCATTCGTAGACTTCTCCGTGCCCCAGGTCAATTAACCACTTCACTGAGGCATGGCGGATTTACCGACAGGATACCCACCCGAGCCGCACACTGTCGGATGTGACATCATACATACATGTAGTAAAAGTGATGTTTGTCGACCATTCTGATTACTTTTCAAATTCAATCTTTGTTGTCCCCCGCTACTTAGTAGGGGGGGGGGGGGGACTTAGAAACACCGGTGTCCGTAATTCCGTGATTCCGTAATTCCGTAATTCCGTGATTCTGTAGTTCCGTAAGATTTTCTTGTCCGGACAATAACTTGTGAACCATTTAACCGATCAACTTTAAACTGGGGTGTGCCTTGACATTGGCGAGAGGACGGTTGGGATTGTTTTTCAGCAATGTGCGTAATCCAATATGGCCGCCGTCAGCCATTTTGGATTATAAGCAGTTGGCTCTTTGATTTTCTTGTCCGGACAATAACTCGTGAACGATTTAACCGATCAACTTCAAACTTGGGGTGTGCCTAGACATTGGTGAGAGGACGGTTGGGATTGTTTTTCAGCAATGTGCGTAATCTAATATGGCCGCCGTCAGCCATATTGGATTATAAGCAGTTGGATCTTGTCCGGACAATAACTCGAGAATGATTCAACCGATGTACTTCATATGTGGGGAGTGCCTTGACATTGTTGAGAGGAGAATTAGGATTGTTTTTCAAGGACATGCTTAATCCAATGTGGCCACCATCAGCCATATTGGATTTCATTGGATTTTAAGCAGTTTAATCTTGTCCGGACAATAACTGGAGTATGATTCAACTGATCTACTTCAAACTTGGGGAGTGCCTTGACATGGGTGAGAGGACGGTTGGGATTGTTTTTCAGCAATGTGCGTAATCTAATATGGCCGCCGTCAGCCATATTGGATTATAAGCAGTTGGATCTTAGATTTTCTTGTCCGGACAATAACTCGTGAACGATTTAACCGATCAACTTCAAACTTGGGGTGTGCCTTGACATTGGTGAGAGGACGGTTGGGATTGTTTTTCAGCAATGTGCGTAATCTAATATGGCCGCCGTCAGCCATATTGGATTTTAAGCAGTTGGATCTTGTCCGGACAATAACTCGAGAATGATTCAGCCGATCTACTTCATATGTGGGGAGTGCCTTGACATTGTTGAGAGGAGGATTAGGATTGTTTTTCAAGGACGTGCTTAATCCAATATGGCCACCATCAGCTATACTGGATTTCATTGGATTTTAAGCAGTTTGATCTTGTCCGGACAATAGCTGGAGTACGATTCAACTGATCTACTTCAAACTTGGGCAGTCCCTTGACCTTGGTGAGATCCCGGTTAGGATTGTGTTTCATGAACGAGCATAATCCAATTTGGCTGCCATCTACCAGCGATATTGGATTATGTTGCATTTTAAGCAATTGCATCTTGTCTGGACAACAACTCTAGAATAATTCAACTGATCGACTTCAAACTTGCAGTTTGGCTTGACATCGGTAAGAGGACAGTTGTCATTGCTTTTCAGTTACCTGTGTAATTCAAGATGGCCACCATCAGTCATCTTAGATTTTCAGCATTTAGATCTTGTCTGGACAATAACTCTAGAACGATTCAACCAATCTACTTCAAACTTGGGGAGTGCATGGACATTGGTGAGAGGACAGTTGGTATTATGTTCTATGGATGTAATCCACCATAACTGGTGCTGCTAGCGGGGGACATGGACCTCTATGGTCTCTTTTTGACCCAGCATTAACAAAGAAGATCTGTTGCAAACCAATTTTACCCCTCGGCCAAAATTTGGCCGAAGGTTATTGTCATCCTGTACATTCGTCCATCCGTCCGTCTGTCCATCACAGCTTTCTCGTTACCAAGATATCTTTAAAACGATTTACTCTAGGCACGCCAAACTTGCAGTGCTCGTGACCGAGAACCCTATTGAATCTGGACCGAATCTTTGGTGGCCATCTTTAATTTATGCGAAACCGTCCCAGCTTTCTCGTTACCAAGATATCTTTAGAACGATTTCTGCTTGGTGTTACTGACGTCTTTAAAGTAGTACAGTTCAAATTGAGTACATCATGAATGGCTGGTGGTCAGAACCGAGGGGTTTTCAGATGCGTAGCTTCGTATCTATGCTAATTGTTGCTCTCCATTAGTACACATATGGTAATCCCTCTAATAATTCGATCACAGGAAGTGAAATTTATACCATAAAGTGGGGGTGATCAAATTTATTAGAACAGGAATTTAACAGAATGATTCCAAATGATGCATATAATCCATTATTTGTTTATTTGTTATTTCAGTGATTTTAGAAGGTGCCAGTGATTAAATTCATTAGAACCAAGGATTGAATTTTGTCTCCAAAATTGGGGGTAATTTTGTCTCCAAAATTGGAGGTAATTTTGTCTCCAAAATTTGGGGTGATTGAATATTGATAGGTGGGATTGAACTATTGGAGAGATTACTATTTATAGATCTGCTAATCGATTACTTTGCCACGAGGCTTCATGTGGAATCGCTTTCCATCCGAATCATTTCAAACATTGTGTGGGCTTATATTGAAGCAAATTCTGACTCTCGCTTAGGCCTCTTCCTACATTATATATGCGGTGGCCTAATGGTTGGAGTGTCAGTCCCGTAAGCTGGTACTGGGTTCAATCTCCGACTGGATCGTACCAAGGACTTGAAAAATGGAACTTGTTGCTTCTTCACTTGTGCTCAGCATTAAGAGGATAGAATAAGGACTGGTACGTTCGCTCTGTGTCAGTACAATGTGACTGGGGCATCATGATATGACTGGAAAGTTGTTAAAAGTGTTGTTAAAATTCTACTGGCTCACTTATTCTGTTTTTTCATTACCATTATTTCTCAAAAATGAATCTGCTTAGATAATGCCTATATAATGGTACACCAAACTATACATCACAAATGCATTTGGTCATGAAACTGAAGTCCATCAAAATCAGTCACGTTGACCATTTTCTTTCAGGTCACCAGGCCAATATAGAACGTAATCAGTAGATGTGCCTTTTGTATGTTCTAATAGTTGGTCAGGTGTAATAAGAAATAATTTCAATACGTAAATGTTGCCAGGGGGTTGGATTTAATAATTTGAAAACTCCTCGTGTTTTCTATTACAGGGAGATTTTTCCAGGGAAAACTTGCACACTCTGGCAAAGGAGAAATACGAAACATTCAGGGAAAAATTAGCCAATAGAAAAACAAGACTGCCTGAAAATGAAGACTATAGATTTGTGACCAATTGGCTGATGGCTGTGAGAGGATGTCGGTGATGAGAAAAAAACAACCAATCAAATACAAGGCTATATCTTACCCACACTGGGTATACTTTGTGAAAGAAGAAATTTTGAAGTCAATGATCAAGTCACGGAGGCCCGAAGAAGTGATGTCTGTGGTTTTACTCCAGTTCGATGCTGGGCAGAGGTCAAAATAATGCTTGTCTACTTGCCTTCGACAAGTGCTTTTTTGTCACCTGAGACAACAAATGTTCAGAAAATATTTAAACCGATTCAACTCGTGCAGTAACATGTACGATAGGTAGATGTACAGTCTACTGACACCACCTGCCACTATTGTAATATATTTGCAATACTGTAATAATTGAGCGAGTTAGGGTTTAACATCACGTTCAGCACTATTTCGGCCATATATAACGATGATATAACTGACTACGATATGATTAGCTGGACATTTGTGACTATCCATGTACAGTCATCATGTAGAGGGAATTAATCTTCCTCTCGTGACAACAGACATGGTACAAAACTCATGCTGCTCACCCACTTGGAGGCAATAGTGCAGCCCTCACAATTAGGAAAATTCTCCTCAGCAAAAATTCTGTGGCATCAAAATAACTCCCATTCAACATCATGTTAAAAATTGCTGAGGTGAACTGATTATGCCACAGCATTTACCTCAGCAATTGCTGATTGCCGTGGCTAATTGTGAGGGTTGATAGTGCAATAATGGGGTTGTCTGAAAATTGACTGATCGTTTTGAGAAACACATTTTATAAGCAATACATTTTCACTATATACTTGAGACAAGTAGAAGTTAGCAAATGACAGAAAAAAAAAAGAAGAAAAAAAACTTGTCGCCTGAGACAAAAAAAATTTAGGAAACATTTCAAATCCTGTGTGGAATGTGGCCAAATTTCTGGTTAGCCTCAGACTTGTATCAAAGAAGAAACTTACTGATTTTGATGTGCCATTACTGTATATATCCATCGGTCTGTAGGGATACTTCATGTAGGGAGCTATTGTCTGAGTCTTTGTGCAGCTGAAAAGGCTCAAGTCTAGACATATTGTTGTCCCCAGCTAGACTTGGCTATTGTATGCATTGTCTCGTGATTCTTACATGGAGTATGAACCATGGCTGTGCATCTATCTGCAAGTCCATACCAACATTTAATAGGTGTCCTCTCCATGTGGGATCTCATGATATTAAATGTGATATCTGATGACAAATTTGTACCCCTCAGTCAAAACTGGCAGGGATATTATCATCATGTACATGTATGTCCATACATCTCTATTTTCTCATTACCACCATATCTCAAGAATGACTGTGCTTAGGTGAACCAGACTTACAGCACACGTGTGGCCATTGAGGAGAAGCCTATTGAACATCTGTGAGATTGACCCATAGCTTATAAGGTCACAATGTCAGACTGGGTCAATTTATGACAAATATCTCGTTACCACCATATCTAACTATGCATAGGAACACTAAACTTAATTCAAAATGTGCATCCTCTTAGAGCAGAAGCCTCAGGGCTTTATATTACATGTTGTTCACACCTTTTACATGTTTTAAGGGTGTGCCCAAATTAAATATGCCCAAATTATATGAAGTTTAGGGAGAGAAAGAATTCTAAAAATGTACAAAATATGTAGTTTGTTGGCAAGTATTCAACAGGAAATTAATAACTGGTTACTTTTTTAACTTTTTCAGCAATTTGCATCCTGTTATTAATCCATCTTACATGTATTTTTAATTTGGGCACATTAGCGTAATCTAATAGATGGTGTGCCCAAATTAGCCTAATATAAAGCCCTGAGCCTATCAAAAATCAGCGAAATTGACCTATATTTTCTGGGTCATTGGGTCAAATTTGTCACTGCAGGCATCTTTCATTACCATCATATTTAAGATATGGTAGGGCATACACTAGACCTGCATCTGGTCATGGACTAAAACCAATATTGTCCTTGGGGTATTTTTATCATGTATGTACGTCAGTTCATGACCTGTTTTTTTTCAGACCACTCTGCGGTGGCCTTACGTTTGAGCACTCGCGTCACAAGCTCTGCATTAAAAAGATAGATCAAGGACTAGTTGGCCGGCTGTCAGGATAATGTGACTGAGGCATCATGATATGACTGGGAAATTAATTGTTGTAAGCAAATTTAAAATCCTAGTCACGCATTTGTCATTGCCATTCATATCTTGAGAATGAATCTGCCCCTTGACGGGTCATGCATTCATGTAATTGGGAGTGTTTCTGGCCCATACATCCAACATGCAAGTTATTACGTCATATGACGAAAGCTAAAACCAGAAATGTTCAATTCCAATACCTTCAGCATTGGAAAATGGACACCAGCAAGGTCTCTACAGCTACACCTTTTTTTTATATTTTTTTTTTTCAGCTCGAACTCAATTTGTCACCATTTTATTATCTGAAGTATGACTTTGCCCGGGAGCATCAAAAATGCATGTGGTCACAGTGCAGAAGTCCATAACGAAGCGAGATTGACCAAATGCTTGTTACCATAAACTGCTTGTTCATCAACCAGGACCCTATTTAAATACCTCTGAGACGGAGGGGTTCTCTCTCCATATTTTGTATGCTTCAGGTTTTTAATCTAACATTATTACCATGTTCATCACAGTCCCGTACGCAAGATTTTGTTCGGGGGAGGGAGGTCATTTCCCAGTCAGGTGGAACTACGAGGACTATCCCAGCAATGCGCGCTAAAAGCGCGCCCTGCTAAGGGGGTCCGGGAGCATGCCTCCCCCCACCCCTGGAAGATTTGAGAACCTAAGACTCCATTTAACGCATTCTAGAGTATTTGAGAGGTTCAAAAGAGCTGAAACATTCCACAATTATTTCAGTTTTCAACCGTTCTAAAATTGCTAAAAATAACAAAAAACTAAGAAATCGACCAAAAAACTTTTTCGGACTATTCTATTTGAAGAATTTACGGGAGACAACTGATATTGCCATACTGTTAATACCGGTAGTCTCCACTGCCTGCAGAGTGTGTAAGTTTTTCGCTTCGCGGGTGTTCGGTTGCTTTGCGTGTTTCAGTCGCGGTGGCCTGCACACCAGCCTCGCATCATATATTTTTTATTCTTGGACTGTTGAGGCGGAACTCCGTCCGATTCAAGGGCAGCAGGGGGTCGACCGAACCCTCCGAACCCCCCCTCTGCGTACGGGCCTGCATCATTTTCATATTAATTTAATATTAATTGAAATAAAAGAAATTTTAATAGTTTTATACCTTTTCAGTTAACATGCAACAAGATTCCATGGCATACTGATATGAAGAAAATGATGCTTTGACCAAATACATATAGCAACTGTGATGAGAGTGTACATTTTTACTCCATTATTGTAATAACTTACTTTTCCAGTGTTAAGAATTTGAAAAAATAAAAATAAATAATAAACATGCATTCTTTATCGATTTTAGAATATACATCTATTTAGATATTTTATTTTTAAAGTTTATCTCTTATATATGGCAGCTGAACTTTAAATACTGTCAATAAAACAATTGTGATGTGTGAAATTTTCTAAGCTTTCTAAATTCTCTGTTGTCGTTGTGTTATATATGCAGGACATCAATCAAACCCAGAAAACTCAGTATTTCATCTAACTGAAAAATAGTTCAGCCATTGATAACATGACAGTGTGACTATTCACAGGACCTACGAAGTAGGATGGGCATGAGGACTCCGACGCGCACTGAGCTCTTGGAAATCCCCCCCCCCCCCGCCCCAAGTTGAAATCTTGCCTATATTAAGATGGGCACAGCCCAAGTCAGAATCACCAGTGATTTTCATCAAAAATCACCAGAAATTCCATCAGAATTCGGTCAGCTCAGAACTTGCTGGTAACAGTACCTTAATGCACCTTCATGCAAAACATCAAGGTTCTGATGTCAACTGTTCTTCTTATTTTGCCGATGAAAGGATTCGGATGGACTCACCGGACAATTTGCAGATGATAACCTACTTCGTATGAATTATACTATGTTGCCTTGCCCGGATTTGATGTCCTAACCCATTAAATAAATCCCCAATTTTGTTGGGAAAATTCAGGAAACGATTATAATGTCAAATAAATTAAAATAATAAAGAAAACTATGGATTATCTGTATCATTTTGGATCATTTTGTCAACTTTTGATTTTAATAAAAATCTTGATCACCAGTAGTATATAAAGGCTATTACGAGTCGTATTGACCTACTTTTTTGTTCCCCCCGGGCCGTATTGTGGAGGAACTTTTCGGGGGATTCCCCAGTGGGGGTTTCCCAATGACGATCACGTGATCAAGGCATGTCTAGACTTGTTCTGGGTTGTACAGTTCTGCCATACGGAGGATGGGTACTAGTATTTCGCTGACGTCCTAGTAATAAACATAATCTATAGGTGTTGTGGCGGCCATGTTGTAATACAAGATGGTGGTGTACTCGGCATTGGCGGCCATGTTGTAATACAAGATGGCGGTGTGGTTCGGGGATGTTCGGGCGTGTTCGGGCATGTTCGGGTTGTCGGCCATGTTGTAAAGCAAGATGGCGGCTGTCGGCCATGTTGTAAAGCAAGATGGCGGCTGTCGGCCATGTTGTAAAGCAAGATGGCGGCGTGGTTCGGGCATGTTCGGGCATGTTCGGGCATGTTCGTGAAGGGTCGGCCATGTTGTAAAGCAAGATGGCGGCTGTCGGCCATGTTGTAAAGCAAGATGTCGGCTGTCGGTCATGTTGTAAAGCAAGATGGCGGGGGTGGTTCGGGAATGTTCGGGAATGGGTGAAAAAGGTATAAAATTAGGTGATTTTTAGTGAATGGATTATAATCATTGGACTACTTTGGGGAGTTTTTTCACTGACCTGACCTCACCTGACCAGCCTGCCTGCTTCACCTCTAGCCTGCTTCACCTCTAGCCAGCCAGCCAGCCTGCTTGCCTACCCGCTTGTATGACACGAAAGCATGAGACGTGCAGAAGATTTTCCCTGGCACCCAGCAGTATCTCCGGTTGAAGTCTTGCCTGAAGACGAGCGTGTGAGGGAGACCCGCACTCTTACACCGGACTGCACCCTATTGTTGTATCCCAAACGTGTGGAGCTCATCGATGACGACAGTAGGTGTTGGTGTACGTCTGAACCAGCGCGTGTCTCTTTATCCCCGGAAGGCTGGACTACCTTGAAACGGGTGTTATTGGGTGACCTCAACGGTGATAGCATTCACCTGTGTGACGACGTCTACATTTTCCGCGGTCCCTATTTTGCTCGACTCCTCTGTCTCAAGCAAGGTGGTTTTACTCTGCACCCTGATCTATGGACAGCCTTGGAAAAAGTAATCCCCACGGTCGATGAAGTACTATCTCTATAGGAGCCACATAACCCATCAGAATACTGCGTATCACGGACTACACCCGTAGAGCTACATCTGGTCTATAAAACACGTCCCTCTGGATCCCACACCTTCATTTCTACAGTTGCAGAGCCATGGCAGAGACCCAGCCCCATGCGACTCGCATTTTACAGTATGCCACCGTGGTGAATTCATTCACGGGTTACCGAGCAGTGGTCCGGTCCATGTTTGCAGATGGCGACGACAACGGGGGACGACGCCAGATCCTGAACGAGTTCACAGAAGCGGTCCTCCACAGAGTGCACTCGATGGACAGGCGTGCCATCACTCACCACTACTGGACTATGACAGCCATCCTTGATGCTCGGGCTATGGACCACCAGCGCTCACGCCGGAACCAGCACCGGCTGGTTGGCCTCATCCTAGTCTGTGCCCTATTCACCCTGGCGCTGTGGTATTGACACTATAAATACGAGGGTCAGACAGAGTGTGTGTCATTCACCGTTCGACATTGGAGCAAGCATGTCATCCGTTCTACGAGCCATCCTACCCCTGACACCCCAGGTGGGGTTACACGTCTATGAAGATAAAGTCACCCTGGTGGAAGACTGTGGAGCTATTTGCTGGGCGCCCGCTGAGACCGTATCGAATACGGTGACGCTGCAGCGTGACGGCTGGACCAAATTTAAACGAGTGTTGAGCGATGAGCTCGACGGACACCTCATCCACATAGACAATGTCATCTACGTATACCGTACCTCCCTCTTCCTACGCCTGGGCCGCTACCAAGACCCTACGCGAGGCTTCACCCTAGACCCCGATCTGTGGACAGCCTTGGAGAAAGTGGTGCCTATTGTGGACCAGCTGTTTACACCGGACGAGCGATCATCAGACGAGTTGGCGTGGGCTCGTGGTATGGAGGACGCGCTGGCTGAACCCCATGAACAACAACTACATGAACCCGACGACGACGACGAGGCCATTGATTACCCGGCTGAACTGAGTCAACCAACACAACGGTGGTAGAAACTTGTTATAAATAAACCATACTCTCCGGGTCCATCATCATTGTGTCACCATGAAGCGCTGGGAGAAGGTGTTGGATAACTTATACTACAGTCCCGACAGTCCGGCTGCGTATAGTGCCTTGTCCGCTCTCTATCGAGCGGCCAAACCCCAGGGGATACAACGTGCTCAAGTCCGAGATTGGTTAAGAAAACAAGACACCTATACCTTACATCGAGCTGTCCGTCGCCATTTTCTACGGAACCGGGTCATCGTGGGAGGAATGGATGCCCAGTGGCAAGCGGATTTGGTCGATATGAGCGCCTTTGCCAAACACAACGATGGGAATCGATATATCTTGACGTGCATCGATATCCTATCGAAGTATGCGTGGGTGGTACCCATCCGGACGAAAACGGGGGCGAATCTCATAGCGGCGTTCAAAGACATCTTCAAGACCGGGCGCAAACCTTTGTATTTGCAAACCGACGAAGGCACGGAATTCCTCAACAGACTGTTCCAAGCCTTTCTGAAAGCCCAGAAGGTGTTTTTCTTCCATACCTACAACGAGACCAAGGCATCCGTGGTGGAAAGGTTCAACAGGACATTTAAAGGTCGCATGTATAAATATTTCACCTATAAGAATACAAGGCGGTACATCGATGTTCTCCCGAAACTGGTGAGGGGTTACAATCGAGCCTATCATCGAAGTATACAGAGAGCCCCCATTACCGTGACCCAACACAATGAAGCCCAAGTCCGGCGTGTCTTGTACCCCAGGCCATCGCAGCGAACGACGAAGGAGATGTTCAAGGTCGGGGACCCTGTTCGGATCAGTAAAGTCAAGGGCAAGTTCGAGAAAAGTTACTTGCCCAACTGGAGCGATGAGCACTTCCTGATTAAACGGCGCCTACCCCGACAGCGGCGAGTCTACGAACTGGAAGATCTTCAAGGGGAACCGCTGCTAGGCACGTTTTACGAGATGGAATTACAGCCTGTCGTAAAATCACAGCAAGACTACTACACGGTGGAACAGATTTTGAAAACGGAACGTCAACGTGGCAAACTGTTTCATTTCGTCAAATGGCAAGGCTGGCCCAGTTCCTTCAATTCTTGGGTCGCGGCCAACCAGGTGAAACGGCTATAAAACCAGACACCACTGCCGTCCTCCTTCATTCCACGTCCAACCATGAACACGGTGCAACCGTCTCTGAACACCGCGTCTTCCAAAACGCGCAAAGTGCAAGTAGGCTTTGGTGTACTAGTGCTAACCCTGCTGAGTGTGTTGTACGGAGGCGTGTTTTACGACGTAGCCTATGTCAGCACGTTACTTAACCAACTGAGAACACCAGCCACCAGTGAAACCGGTCTACAGAGAGCACCAGTCTTATCCAGCCCAGTCACCACCACCACCACCACTACCTCCACACCTCGTGTACAAGCCACAACGAGTGTAAGCTCTACACTTACACCAAGTACATCCACTACGTCTGAAGACCCACCGGATTTCATCCCTCACAGTGAACCGACAACGACGACGACCCACGTTGTACCCATCACCACCATCATCATCCCTGAACGTGAACAGACAACGACAACCGACGTTGTGCCCACCACCACCACTCCAGTTCACTCGTACCAAATTTACAAGAGCGGGTTACCACGACAACGGATACACCTCCAACCATGGGCCCTCGGTGGCAGCATCCCTTCACCTGCGTCATCGCAGGACCGACGGGCTCCGGCAAAACGCACTTCGTCAGGAAGCTCCTCGAACACGCCGACAGCATGATCACCCCACCCATTGCCAGAGTCGTGTGGTGTTACGGAGAATGGCAGGAAGCGTATGCAGCAATGCCCCACATCACGTTCGTGGAAGGCCTACCTAACCTGGCCGATTTGGAACCCGACACATTGGTGGTTCTGGATGATCTCATGGCGGAGACGGATGCGCGGGTAACCCAACTCTTTACCAAAGGCAGCCATCATCGACGGCTCAGCATCATCTACATTGTGCAGAATCTGTTCAGTAAAAACAAAGAACACCGGAACATCAGCTTAAATGCCCACTACATGGTGGTCTTCAAAAACCCGAGAGATACCACTCAACTGCTGCACCTGGCGAGACAGATGTATCCCGGCCGCACACCGTTTGCATTGGAGGCCTTTAAAGATGCCACAACCCCTCAGCACGGGTATATGCTCTTCGACCTGAAGCAAACCACCCCCGACCACCTTCGACTACGGACCGGCATCTTTCCCGGAGAGACTCACCACGTGTACATGCAAAAATAATGTAAACACACCTACAGTGGCTCCCCCAGATGGGGTGTGTGTGTGTTTTGATGATGGGGATAATAAAAAAGA
>JAVTVY010043431.1:0-20417 GCA_036873755.1 Hanleya hanleyi | reverse complement strand
GTTTGTCCATAGCACTGTGTTCATGGTCGAGCGTGGAATGAAGGATGCCGTCTGCGAGTTCTGGCTTTATAGCCGTTTCACCTGGATGACCGTGACCCAGGAATTGAACGAACTGGGCCACCCTTGCCATTTCACGAGATGCATCTTCTTACCTCGGCGGCGCTCCGTTTTCAGGATGCGTTCCACAGTGTAGTAGTCTTGTGCTGTTTTCATCACGTCGCTGTAATTCCACGTCGTAAAAGGTTCCTAGCAACGGTTCCTCTTGGATATCTTCGAGTTCATAGACACGAGGCTGTCGGGGTACGCGCCGTTTGATTAAAAAGTCTTCGTCGCTCCAGTTGGGGAGATAACTCTTCTCGAACTTGCCCTTTAATTTTCTGATCCGTACAGGGTCGCCGACCTTGAACACCTCCTTCGATCGTGGTTGCGGATGAATGGGGTACAAGAAACGTCGCACTTGTGCTTCGTTGCGTTTAGTAACAGTGATGGGTGCTCTCTGAATACTTCGGTGATAGGCTTGATTGAAACCCTCCATCAGCTGGGGGAGAACATCGATGTATCGTCTTGTGTTCTTGTACGTGAAATATTTATACATGCGCCCTTTGAACGTCCGATTGAACCTTTCCACATCGGAAGCCTTCGTCTCGTTGTACGTGTGAAAGAAGAACACCTTCTGGGCTTTCACTTCCCTTATATGTGTTGTAATTCAGAAACTGTTGAAAGGGTCTGTTGAGGAATCCCTGCCTTCGTCGGTTTGCAAATACAATGGCTTGCGACCCGTCCTGAAGATGCCCTTGAACGCCGCTACGAGATTTCCCTCGTTTTCGTTCGGATGGGTACCACCAACGTATACTTTGACAGAATATCGATGCATGTCAAGATATGCCGATTTCCATCATTGTGTTTGGCAAAAGTGCTCATATCGACCAAATCGGCTTGCCATTGGGCATCTATACCTCCCACGATGACCCGGTACCGTGGAAAATGGCGTCGGGCAGCTCGATGTAAGGTATAAGTGTCTTGTTTTTTTAACCAATCTCGGACTTGGGCGCGTTGTATCCCCTGAGGCTTGGCCGCTCGATAAAAAGCTGACAATCCACTATACGCAGCCGGATTCCCTGGACTATAATACAACGTATCCAACACCTTCGCCCAGCTCTTCATATTGAATGACGCAGGCGGTCGGTGTCCGTTTTATATAAAGGCATCCTGGGTTGGCTTAGCATAGGCGGATAGTCTATGGCCTCGTCGTCGGGTTTCGCTTCATTGATGGGTTTGATAATTTGTTCATTGGGTTCTGCCGCCTCTTCACACAAGGCACGAGCCCACCCCAACTGAACAGCTGACCGCTCGTCCGGTGTAAACAGTTGGTCCACAATATACACCACTTTCTCGAAGGTTGTTCACAGATCAAGGTCTAGTGTGAAGTCTCGCGTAGGGTCGTGGTAACGCCCCAGGCGTGCGAAGAATGGTCCACGGTGTACGTAGATCGCATTTTCGATGTGGATGAGATTGCCGTCGAGCTCACCGCTCAATACCCATTTAAATTTGGTCCAGCCGTCACGGTGTAGTGTATCCGTATTCGATATGGTCTCAGCTCGCGACCAGCAAGCATCTCCACGGTCTTCCAAGATAGTGACTCTAGATTTGTATCTAATACCGCTTATGCCGGTGCTAGAGGCCGAGTGGTCATGTCATCCGAGTTGCCACATGGACAGGTACAATAAAAGCGTACCTGAGATACAAAACATATCACGAATCGTTAGATTCTTGGTGTGTGCTTTAGAATAGGTTAACCAGAAGACTATACTGTGAAGTCATGTGGCTCTGTCAGTATGACGGTACCTCTTCCCACTCCCCTTATGTGGCGGGGGGTAGAATTTAGCAACAGAAAACAACACAACTCAGGATGGTGGTGAAGACTTGCTATGTATTGCTCATCAACTCAAACCCATGCGTACAGTGTTTACCCGGGAGGGTAACTGATCGGGTAACTGATCCTGAGAAAGATACAAAAATACGTAACGTGTGAGAAATATCTTGTGTGAAACAACGATTACATCTCTAACACAAGGACTATTCAATTCAATAGCTATGTGACACACTCTGTATGAAACAGTAAATTATATGCAATACCACTGGTCTATGTGAGAAACATCCTGTATGTAACTGGGAATATTTATCAAACACCAGGCTTATTACAAATTAAGTACGTCCACATAATCTCTATCCTGATATAACATGGCTTTGATATTAGAGATTATATATTGCATAAAAGGCTTCTAAACAGCACCATCAAGTCATAGATGAGGAAATGCCAGTTCACAAGTTGTGCACAGAGGCAACTACAGAGCACCATACATTTTATGTGAACACAGATGAAATTGATGAACAAATGTTCGTGTCAACTAGGAATTAATAAATTGTTAACGATCAATAACTGACCAACGGTGAAATTGAACATTTGTGGAACTACTACATGTACGTTTTATGTAATAAACGCAGAGCGATAATTCAAGAATCGTTACTTAACTCTTGGCTCGATTCATTCTACCAATTCATATAATACACAAATTACGGCAGTAGACGAATTTGATTCACAAATTAGCACTAGGGTGGATGGAATCGCTTTATCATCACAGTGATGTAATTCCACAATGACTAGCTAACTGTTAATAACAACATTGCACAGTAACCAAACACAATTATCACATGGTGAACTTACCCCTGTCTGACCAGGGCACAAGATGAACACAAGAATGGAGTTTTACCAGGAAGCCACTACTGATCCACCATACTATAACAATGTGGCCAGTCTTCCATACAGATGCCTGAATAATAACAATGAATTCTAACTCTTTACCCTGTCACAATATTCAGAAAAATGGTAATAATTGACAAAACTAACCAATATTCCCACAAACACATTTGTTGGGTCAGGGGAAATTACTCTTACAAATTAAATCATTAAAACTTATAACAATAAGATTTAATTCAATTTCTGATAACTTTAAAGGATATGCCCGCGGAGCGGGCTATCGCTCCGCTAGTAATTTTAGCTTACAGTTGCAAATACATAACTGTCACGAATCATTCAATAAACCATTACATTTTATCCCAAGAATCTCAATCATTAACTTATACAATTCGCAAACACTCACCACGAAATTGGGGAGCTGTGACTTTGCTCACAACCCACGAAACACACAACGAAGCATCGCCGTCGCCATGACAACAAGCTGGCTTCACACAGCGTAACGAAATGGCAAACTCATCTGCGTGAAAAGTAATATCAGCTATAAGTTTTTAACCAGCAATATTATAACTCCTGGAACTATTAGCTGTTATCAGGCTGCGTGTTCCTAAATACATATCTTCTAGAGTTTCTAACAAACGATTGCATCAGAGCTATTTGCACAGCACAGCGAGTCAAATCTACATGTCCGACCAAACTTGTCTTTGGCGGCTCATAATTACGAGTTATCACTCAAATATAGGCTTATCAACAACGTACACCACATGTATGGTTATTACGCAGTAATATCACATAATTTACAGAGTGTGGTAAGTAAAATAAAATGCATAATTACCTAAAAGGTTCACCTGAAGGATTTTCACAACCTGTTTCCTTCGATCGAAAGATGACGACAGCGTTCATCACTTGACAGCCTTATAGAACACAAACGCACGTGTTCGCATTTCAAAAATAAACTTTTTCTTCATTTAATGAAACCTATAACTATCTAATCACCCATAGAAATTAAATACATGAGCTTATAATAAAAACTAACCACTGAATACCAAATTGACTGCACTTCGTATGCAGTCGGCAGCAGTCGGCAGTACTGGCGATCAGCTGTTTTGGACATAAACATGGCTGAAGTACGACACGCTAACAATGTGTCAACGACAGTAAATGGCAGTAATCATGGTAATTGGCACTAATGAGAGACATATTTATAGCCACCTCACAGCTAGATGGGGGTACAGTGCATTTTACCCTTCATCCTGTTCTATGGTCTGCATTGGAAGATGCCGTGGCAGATGTGGATCAAGTGCTTACGGAGGAAGAGCGGTCATCAGACGAGTTGGACTGGTTATTTACCATGGACAATGTGCTAGCAGAAGCCAAAGAAGAAAATCAGAAAGAAACTCCGGCAAAAGATTTACCCGTTATAAATAAACGATAGAGCCAGGGTCCATCATCATTTGTCACCATGAAGCGCTGGGAGAAGGTGTTGGATAACTTATACTATAGTCCCGACAGTCCGGCGGCCTATAGTGCATTGTCGGCTCTCTATCGAGCGGCCAAACCCCAGGGGATTCAACGTGCTCAAGTCCGAGATTGGTTGAAAAAACAAGACACCTATACCTTACATCGATCTGTCCGTCGCCATTTTCTACAGAACCGGTTCATCGTGGGTGGTATAGATGCTCAGTGGCAAGCGGATTTGGTCGATATGAGCGCCTTTGCCAAACACAACGATGGAAATCGGTATATCTTGACGTGCATCGATATCCTGTCAAAGTATGCGTGGGTGGTACCCATCCGGACGAAAACAGGAGCGAATCTCATAGCGGCGTTCAAGGACATCTTCAAGACCGGGCGCAAACCCTTGTATTTACAAACCGACGAAGGCACGAAATTCCTCAACAGACCGTTCCAACAGTTTCTGAAAGCCAAGGTCTTCTTCTTTCACACCTACAACGAGACCAAGGATTCCGTTGTGGAAAGGTTCAATAGCACATTCAAAGGCCTCATGTATAAATATTTCACCTATAAGAATACAAGGCGGTACATCGATGTTCTCCCGAAACTTGTGAGTGGTTACAATCGTGCCTATCACCGGAGTATACAGAGAGCCCCCATTACCGTGACCCAACGCAATGAAGCCCAAGTCCGGCGTGTCTTGTACCCCAGGCAATCGCAACGAAAGCCGAAGGAGGTGTTCAGGGTCGGGAACACTGTACGGAACAGTAAAGTCAAGGGCAAGTTCGAGAAAAGTTACTTACCCAACTGGAGCGATGAGCACTTCCTGATTAAACTCCGCCTACCCCCGACAGCCGCGAGTCTATGAACTGGAAGATCTACAAGGGGAACCGTTGCTAGGGACGTTTTACGAGACGGAATTACAGCCTGTCGTAAAAACAAAGCAAGACTACTACACGGTGGAGCAGATTTTGAAAACGGAACGTCGACGAGGCAAACTGTTTCATTTCGCCAAATGGCAAGGTTCGCCCAGTTCCTTCAATTCCTGGGTCGCGGCCAACCAGGTGAAACGAGTATAAAGCCAGACACCTCTACCGTCATCCTTCATTCCACGTTCGACCATGAACACTGTGCTATGGACAAACAGCAGCTGCCTCTGAACACAGCGTCTCCCAAAACGTGCAAAGCGCAAGTGGGCTTTGTGATGACATTGCTAACCCTGCTGGGTGTGTTGTACGGAGGTGTGTTTTACGACGTAGCCTATCTCAGCACTCTACTTAACCGACCTAGAACAACAGCCGTGAGTGAAAGTCAAACCAGTCTACAGACCTTCTCTACACCAGTCAACTCCGTGATCGAAACAAGCCCATTCATCACCACCACCGCACCACGTGTACAAGCCACATTGAGCTCTACACCGAGTATACAGTTCAACATCTACACCAAGTACACCCAGTACGTCTGAAAACCCTCCGGATTTCATCACTCACAGTCAAGGCCCATCGACAACGGCGACCGACGTTGTTGTACCCACCACGACCCCAGTTCACTCGTACCAAATTTACAAGAGCGGGTTACCACGACAGCGGATACACCTCCAACCATTGACCCTCGGTGGCAACATCCCTTCACTTGCGTCATCGCAGGACCGACGGGCTCCGGCAAGACGCACTTTGCCAGGAAGCTCCTTGAAGACGCCGACAGCATGATTACCCCACCCATTGGCCGGGTCGTGTGGTGTTACGGAGAATGACAAGCGGCGTATGCAGCAATGCCCCACATCACGTTCGTGGAAGGGCTACCCAACTTTACCGATTTGGAACCGGACTTCTTGGTGGTTCTGGATGATCTGATGGCGGAAACGGATGCGCAGGTCACCCAACTCTTTACCAAAGGCAGCCATCATCGACGGCTCAGCATCATCTACATTGTGCAGAATCTGTTCAGTACAAACAAAGAACATCGGAACATTAGCCTAAATACCCACTACCTGCTGGTCTTCAAATTACAACACATATAAGGGAAGTCAAAAACCCGAGAGATACCACTCAACTGCTGCACCTGGCGAGACAGATGCACCCCGGCCGCACGCCGTTTGCGTTGGAAGCCTTTAAAGATGCGACAACCCCTCAGTACGGGTATATCCTCTTCGATCTGAAGCAAGCCGCCCCCGACCCCCTTCGACTACGGACCCGTATCTTTCCCGGAGAGACCCACCACGTGTACATGCAAAAATAATGTAAACACACTCACAGTGGCTCCCCCAGCTGGGGTGTGTGTTTGATGATGGGGATAATAAAAGAATTAATAACACATCATGGTTGACTTTGTCTTTGAAGTAGCTTAGTAGCATTTGCTAGATCCTGTATTAAATGTGACGATTTTAATCAACGTCACAAAACATTGTTGCAGAAACTTATAATACAGGGCTATTCCACCAAGCGCCTCCACTCAAAGTTTCTCAAATTTGGCGATACATATCGCATGCTGATAGCAAAATACGAACGTAGCGTGCAAGATCTATGGCGCTACGTTTCTAACTTGTGTCTAATTCCGCTTAACCTGGGGCTAGAGGCCGTTTGAATCCATGTACTTCAAGATCCTCATGGTGCTTGTAGTGTCCAAGCACTTAGTATTGCATAAATAATGATAATGAATACTCCCTACAATAACTGCTCCCTCATGAATATTCATAGTGCATCCGGGTTACAGGTTGTTAGCGGAAGCCCGCCATTGGAATGTAAAGCGTGTTCTATGAAATAGATCATCATCTGAACAAGATTCTCAGTTTGTTATCGGTTCAGGATACCAAACATTACATCTGGCGACGAGATAAATTGGCTTGTGGAGTTGTGGTAAGCTCGGACAATATCCGATATGGCAGGACTCCTAAATTTACCCACTCTACCTCCGTTCCAGGCGGACTCTGACCAGACATCGTTGGCGACAAGTTGGGGAAAATGGCGCGAACAATTCGACATCTACATTCTGGCCACTGGTGTGACAAATGACAAGCAAAAGAGAGCCTTGTTGTTACATCTAGGAGGTGAATCAGTGCAAGATGTGTTTCGCGGACTAACAGATACTGGCGATTCTTTCGCAAATGCTGCAGAAAAACTCGACGAATATTTTCTGCCACGCAAAAACATTTGGTACGAGCGGTATGTTTTCAAGCAAACACAACAGCAAACAGGTGAGTCAGTTTCACAATTTGTTACTCGTCTACGTGCACTTGTGAATTTGCTGATATTAATGACGCAATAGCTGACCAGGTTGTTAAAAAATGCCAGTCATCTCAGCTAAAACGACGGCTTCTCAGAGACACTAATATTGAACTCGACAAAATCTTAGAAGTAGCACGTGCGTTGGAGACGCACACAACGTATGGAAGCCCATTCGGTGCCCACTAGTCAAACTTTGAATTTTGTGTCAAATGGCCAAAATAAGCAGCAACGAAAGCGATTCCCCCCCAAACGACCCCAACATCAACAGAAACAATTTCATCCACAAAGGAGGGGAACCTGTAGGAACTGTGGGAGGGATTGGCCCCACACAGGTAAGCCTTGCCCTGCTATAGGGAAAACATGTGATTTATGTGGAAAATCAAACCTTTTTGCAAATGTGTGCCGCAGTTCTCAACAGGGACAAAACGTAAAAGGACAACCTGGCCAATTTAAAGCTAGACAATATCCAAAACGCAAAACTGTCAACCAGGTAGATATGTACCAAGGGGACACAACTGATGATGACGAATATGTATTCACTGTGCGAGATCAGGCATGCAGTATCGGTCCAGGTACAAAACAGCCGAAAACACATGTAACAATAGACGGTGTCAGTGTGAATGTTTTGATCGATAGTGGTGCGTCGGTAAATGTCATCGACAAGACGAGCTACGATAACATTTCGAAACAGAAACAAATACAGCTCAAAAGGCCAAAATCAAAGATATTCGTGTATGGTTCGAGCAGCCCGCTACCAGTGTTAGGGACATTTGATGCCACTGTAGAAACGAGACATAAGCTATGCAGTGCGGTATTCTATGTGGCTGACCAAAAATGTGGATCGCTACTGGGATACGAAACGGCTACGGATTTGGGACTTCTGAAAATCCCTATCGACGGTGTAAATGCAATTCCGGAACAGATATTGAAGGCCAAAGCAGCAAATTTTGTACCGACAGATCCACCAGTCGACAAATTGGTGCATGAATTTTCAGATGTCTTTCAGGGAGTTGGTAAACTCAAGAACTACCAGTTCAAAATTCACATCGATACCAACGTAAAACCTGTGGCTCAAGCTCCACGTCGCATCCCGTTTCACTTAAGAAAACAAGTCGAGGCGGAATTAGAATCACTTGAAAATTACAACACATATAAGGGGAGTGGGAAGAGGTGCCGACATACTGACTGCGTCATATGACTTCACAGAATAGTCTTCTGGTAAACCTATTCAAAGCACATACCAAGAATCTAACGATTCGTGATATGTGTTGTATCTCAGGTACGCTTTTATTGCACCTGTTCATGTGGCAACATGGATGATATGACCACACGGCCCCTAGCACCGGCATAAGCGGTATTAGATACAAATCTAGAGGGCTATGATGGAAATGCTCTGACAACTCGTATACTGGTAATTGGTGAGCTGTTTCGCTGTGACAACTCGTACATTGGCGATTGGTGAGCTGTATCGTCGTCAGATGTAAATGACGGCAATTAACACAAAAGACTAGTCTGTAAGGCCCGATGTCGACCCAGCATCAACTTCCCACAAATGCCAACATATATCAAAGACAAAAAGCCGACATTATTGAAAAGGTTGAAGGCCCTACTCCGTGGGTCTCCCCTATTGTTGTGGTTCCCAAGAAGGATAAATCAAGTGTGCGACTATGTGTAGACAAGCGGGCCCCCAACATGGCTGTCCAGTGGGAGCGACATCCTACGCCTACGATTGATGAAGTGATCCACGATCTAAATGGTGCTTCGGTTTTCTCGAAGTTAGATCTGAGACAAGGATACCATCAAATCGAATTACATCCGGATTCACGATACCTGACAACGTTTTCCACTCACAAGGGACTTTGGAGATACAAAAGGCTTTTGTTTGGTTTATCATCGGCATCTGAAGTATTTCAACAGGTGGTTCAGCAAGTTCTTAGTGGCATTCCAGGTGTAAAAAACCTGTCGGACGACGTGTTCATTTTTGGTGAGACACAGGCCGCGCATGACAGAACGCTACGGTTGGCACTTCAACGACTGCGGGAAAACCATATCACCCTAAATCTGGAGAAGTGTGCTTTCAGCAAGCATAGCCTCGCATTCTACGGATTCACGTTCTCCCGAGATGGTGTCTCCCCAGATCCGCACAAAGTCACAGCGATACAGCAAGCTCCTACTCCAATTAACCCGGCAGCAGTGAAGAGTTTCCTCGGGATGACAAACTACGTGTCTCGCTTTATCCCGAATTATGCGACGATGACAGAGCCTCTGCGTGAGCTAACACGACAGGATACGACATGGTCATGGACAGACAAACAAGAGACTGCTTTCCAACAGCTAAAGAATGAACTCTCAGCTGAAACTGTTGTGTCTTACTTTGACCCAGATCTAGACTCCTCGATCTATGTGGACGCTAGCCCAGTTGGACTCGGTGCAATTCTTGTGCAGACAGACAAAGACGGCAACCAGCGTAACGTGTCGTACGCTAGCAGGACATTGTCAGGATACTCACAAACGGAGCGTGAGGCTTTAAGTGTCGTCTGGGCGTGTGAAAGGTTCCATCTCTACGTCTTTTGTCGTCCATTTACAGTTGTGACTGATCATAAGCCACTGGAACCGATGTTCAACAAACCACAGTTCCAACCACCTGCACGGATTGCAAGATGGCAGCTACGGCTACAACCCTATGAGCTGAAAGTTGTATACCAGCCCGGTGCCGAAAATCCTGCTGATTTTCTTTCGCGTCACCCACAGCCATCTCAACCGTCTTCTGATCGGGACATCGCAGACGAATATGTGAATTTTCTGACCGAACATGCAATGCCGAAATCCCTTTCACTTGGTGATCTGCAGAAATCCTACAAAGATGACCCGGAAATGACTAAACTAACTAAAACAATCACATCTGGTAGGTGGAACAAGCGAGATCCTCACCTGAAACGCTACTACAAAATACGTCGTGAACTGACAGTTGCGTCTTCTGGAATTGTGTTACGTGGCTCGCGGATCGTCATCCCACCATCACTCCGACAACATGTGATCCAGTTAGCACATGAGGGTCACCAAGGTATAGTGAAGACTAAACGACTGCTTCGCGAGAAAGTGTGGTATCCCATGATCGACAAAGAGGTAGAAGCGTACATCAACAAATGCTTACCCTGTCAGGCTAATGGTCCAGCAGCAAAGCCAGAGCCCCTCAACATGACTGACATGCCAACCAAACCATGGAGTAAAGCCAGTATTGACTTTTGTGGTCCTTTCCCATCTGGGGACTATCTATTGGTCCTCATCGACGATTACTCGAGGTATCCAGTGGTAGAAGTAATGAAGTCTATGGCAGCCAGCCATATTATCCCCAAGCTGGATAGTATATTCGCCACTCATGGCATAGTCGATGAGCTCAAATCAGACAACGGCCCTCCGTTTAATGGAACATACCTTGCCCGATATGCAGAAGTCACCGGATTCAAACACAGGAAAATTACCCCGTTATGGCCAAAAGCGAACGGCGAAGCCGAACGCTTTATGCGAACTATTGAGAAGACTGTACGCAGTTCTTTCGCAGAAGGAAAGCTGTGGAAAAAAGATCTTAACTGTTTTCTGCTCAACTACCGAGCCACACCTCACTCAACAACCGGTGTTCCTCCGGCAACTCTTCTCTTCAATAGAGCTATAAAGACGAAGTTACCTGAGCCAGCTTCCGTTTCCAGTCCTCCAGTCTGTGATCTACACAACAAAGCCATATCCAGAGATCAAATAGCAAAACGGAAAATGAAATCACATGCAGACCGACGACATGGTGCTCGATGCTCAAGGGTTCAACCCGGCGACCTAGTTTTGGTGCAACAAAGACGACGCAACAAGTTGTCAACTAGATATGGTGCACAGCCATACACAGTCGAAGCGACAAAAGGATCCATGATCATCCTTTAAGAGGTTCTGATGGAGGGACACTAGCAAGAAACAGCTCTCTAGTCAAGGTAATCCCTAAAGACACATGTATAGGCGTGTCACTGCCCAACGACCTCTTTGATGATGCTGATGATTGTGTTGACAGCACGACAACTGCTGTCCAGAGAGAAACTCCAGCAAGACGGTACCCCACCAGAACCAGAAATAGACCTGCATACTTGCGTGACTATGATAGTGAGTAGTGGAGATTCTGAGGACGCGTGTGCGCGTTTATTGTGACCATAGTTCTGTGCATTCGCTATGAAATAGATGTGTGCGCGTTCATGAAAGGAATTTGTGCGCGTTCATTCTGACAGGAGTCGGTCCGCGTTCCATATGGACAGAACTTGTTAGCTTTCGTTATGAACAGAATTTGTGTATGCCCAAATGTTTGATTGACTATGATTTAAAAAAAAAACTAAAAAAAACACAAAAAAAGGAATCGAGAAAACAATTTGTCTGATAAATCATCATTGTGTTAAATTTGTTGAAACAATGCGCATGAACAGTGTGATCATTGTGTTAAATTTGTTGAAACAATGCGCATGGACAGTGTGAAAGACATTGTGAACGGTCAGTTCAGTGAACTCGCAGACAGAAGAAACGCGCAAGACATTTTGGTTTTGTTAAGTTCATTTATTGCATAAGCCAGACATTCATAATCATATTGCATGCATGATTTGAAAGGACAGTTCGTTACAATGTTCAAGTTCTTTACAAATGTTCAGTAAGATATATCACAAGAACATGGATGAATGGTTCTGATAAGTTTGTTAGAAACATCAGTTCATTAGCAAGAAGGGAGAGATGTAGTGTCCAAGCACTTAGTATTGCATAAATAATGATAATGAATACTCCCTACAATAACTGCTCCCTCATGAATATTCATAGTGCATCCGGGTTACAGGTTGTTAGCGGAAGCCCGCCATTGGAATGTAAAGCGTGTTCTATGAAATAGATCATCATCTGAACAAGATTCTTAGTTTGTTATCGGTTCAGGATACCAAACATTACAGTGCTCATATGAACAGTCACAATCAAAGCGTGACTGAGATACATCATTCTCCAGATGACGAATTTACAACGAATATTATGGATTAAGAATACTGATCAGCGATACGGATTTTATATTTTTGGAACATCATGATGTCTTGGCGGCATCATTGAAAACTGTTGACTGCTTCTCTCTTGCAGGAAACTAGCCTATGTTTATGTATACTATGATTGTGCTTTTGAATTTGGTGCTAATACTGTAATATGGAATAGGTCTTTGGATTATAGACGCGGATATTCTTTAATGGACGACGGCTGAATTATGATTGACGGACTAGACGCTTGTAATTTGAAGTGAAAGAATATTCAGGAGGTAGCCCACAAAAGGATAAAAAGGGCAGAGTTGTGGGTTCTAGCATTAGTTGTACATGATGTTTGCGCGAGTACGGAAGCACGCCCTGACGCTCCGTGTATTGAAGACGGCCCCACCCGAGTTGGTCCGAACCATTGTACGCGGCGCGGACCCTGACCTTGTATGCTGTCTGTGCGAGATCGGGTACAACATGTTAAAAGGCAACGTATCACTGACTCCGGCTCAGAAGACCAAGTTGGCAAAGCATAAGACAGGTCTCCGAACTCTAGTCCAGAAGCGAGTCTCTCAAACACAAAAGAAAAAGGTTTTACAGAAAGGCGGCTTTCTCGAGGCCATCTTAGCACCGTTGGCCGCTTCCCTGTTGGGTCCAGTATTGGGTGGACTCTTCGGCCGACAATGAATCACACGAAAAAAATGGTCCTCATCGAACCACGTCTCCTTCAAAACCTCCAATCGCCGTATCCCATCCCGCCTACGGTGAAGACGATAAACACCCTCGATGAAGAGATGCAACAGATCTTACAAAGACCGGGGTTAAGCGACAGTGAGAAAGTACAACGGTAAAATCAGACGCTTGAGCGGTACATGACCTTCATGGACCAATACAAAACCATCTCTACCCCAGCACCACCACCACCACGCGACACACCACCGACCTCAGCACCGCTCCAACAGCCGCGATTACCAGGGTTACCACCCACAACCCCACAGTTGGTCGAAGACGAAGTCCTGAAGAGTGTACCTGCATCGTTCACGAAACAAGCTGGCCTGGTATTACAACGGGTGAAACAGAATCCTAACATGACTTGGAGTGATAAAGGCGAACTACTAGTACAGAATCAGGTGGTCCCCGGTACCCACATGACGGATTTAGTGAATGACCTGATGCGTCAACACAGGTCGCACACGGATCCTCTAAGATGGTAGGTCTTTGCTCAAGGCTTGAACGACATGCATGTATCACATGAATTGGTGGGAAACCCCCAGCGCTAGGCCTGGATGCAGCGGACCCAGCAATCGCCGGTGCACCCACAACGACAGACGCGACTCACACATACTTGGGAAGCCGTGTGGGAACCGGAGTCACCTCCCAAAACACCACAACGGCCGGCATGTTCTTTTCACCCCTATTCAAGATCTATGACGGGTAGCAAGTCACCGCGACGAACACGAGGCCGGATACAACCGCCCAAGGCCTGGAACACCAAATAAAACCAACAGCAGCAGCAGGAATGCTCAGTCGTCATGTTTTACCTCACCCTACCCAATAACAGTTCGCTGGATGTGTTTCCTGACAACACCTTCGCCAAGTACGTGACCCATTTACCGCAACCGTTGCATTTACCTGGACGATGGGAATGTGGACTCGTGGATATCCAATACCCTTACTCGTGGTACAACGTGCGAGTCAATGAAGTGTGGTACGAGGTGACCTACGAAGGAAAAGACACCCGACTCACACTCACCGAAGACCAATACGATACTCCCAAGGAGTTCATGCAGGGGCTGACAAGACTGTTGCATTATAAGGCTCTACGGGAAGTCACGAATCCTTCCAAACCCATCAAACCCTTTCCCTTCAAGAATCACGTGGACTTCGATTACAACGACAAGGCAAAGATCCTCCTCACCGCCAACCTGAGTGTCGTACTGAGTCCTATCCTACAGCAAATGCTGGGTCTCGCTTACCCGACCTACACGGGTCCATCCGAGGACCGTGGCCAGATCCCGATGGATATGAAGTCAGGTATGTACGGACTCTACGTCTACTCGGACGTGGTCGACAACCACATCGCGGGCGATGTCAATACACCTCTGTTACGGGTGGTCCCCATTAAAAAGAAGTATGGAGATCAAGTCACCCACAGTTTCAACCACATGCTCTACCTACCCGTGCGACAAACCGACATCAACACTATCACGGTGAATATAATAGATGACACGGCACGTCACCCACAGTTTCAACCACATGCTCTACCTACCCGTACGACAAACCGACATCAACACTATGGATGGATATAAGAAATGACACGGGACGACCGGTCGCATTCGAACGAGGAAAAGTGGTGCTGACACTCCATTTCCGACAAGCACGTTCTCCCCACTTTGTATAATGAATGTACCTTACGAGTGCGATGCACGCAGCTATATGGACTATTATGCCCAACCGGCCGGGGGTGGCCTTCCGGTCTTTGCAGGTACACGCATGCAACGAGGACATGAGCTGAGGAACATACTCGGAAGTATCGTCAAATCGTTCTTACCCTTGGTGACGCGTGGTATAAAACCAATCGGCAAACAAGCGGTACGCAGTGGACTGCAAGTCGACGGTAATGTCTTGAGGTACGGCACCCAAAGAAGCACTGAAACGCCGAGCTAAAGAAGCAGGAGGCGTTTTGGTCGCCAAAGCACAACGCATCGTAAGGAATAAAAGACCTGCACCACCGAGACCACGCACCAGTCGACGACCGACCCAGCGACGACGCACATCGAAGACCCAGGATATCTTTTCTTAAACATGTCCTTATTCCACGCAGAGTCCTGCCCCTCCACCAACAGTGGATTTGATTTGTGGACCGTCCCGCCCACACAGACCAGTGCCGAACAAGGATTATGGGTGGAGCATCTCCCGCTCTCCAGCATCAACGAAACAGGGCCCATCGAGTTCACCATCAGTGATGCGGATACGGCCTATGTGGATTTAGCCCATACGTACTTGTATGTGAAAGCCAAGATCGTCAACGGGGATGGCTCCAGAATCATCGACAATGCCACATTGGGCCCGACGAATCTCTGGCTGCACTCTATGTTTCAACAAGTGGATATATTTCTCAGCGACAAACTCATCAGTGACTCGACCAACACGTACCCTATCGAGCCTACATCGAGACGCTGTTGTCGTATGGACGAGAGGCTACAAAATCTCAGCTGACAGCTGCTTTATTCTACCAAGACACAGCCGAGCACATGGGCACGGCGAACAATGCGGGATATAACAAACGGAAGGCTTTCACCGCGAACGGCGCCTCGGTGGATCTCATGGGTCGACTGCACGCAGACCTTTTCATGGAAGACCGGTACCTCTTGAACAAGATCCCCATCAAAATCCGACTGATACGAGCGCCCCCGACCTTCGCCTTGATGGCCACTGACGTAGAGGGGCATGTAGCCGACTATAAAATCGTCATCCAAGACGCAGTCCTGTATGTCCGAAAAGTGAAACCGAATCCATCCGTTCAATTGGGACACCTCAAAGCCTTGGAAGCAAAACCAGCCCAGTACCCTATCCGACGTGTGCAAACCAAAGTGTTCTCTGTGCCTGCTGAAAATATGTGCGCCAACAAAGAAAACCTATTCCTGGGGGATCTACCCAAGCGATTGTTCCTGGCCTGTGTGGAAAATACCAGTTTCAGCGGAGCCTACCCAGAGAACCCGTTTGACTTTAAACATTTAGAAATCAATTTTGTGGCGAGTATCAAAATAAGACCTCATACGACACCATCGGACCACTAGGGGCTCACCTAGACCCCAAAACGTCCACCCAGCGCTATATACCCACTACACATGCGCACAGTGACTTTTTCCAAAAAATTCACCGCTTAACTTCGAGACCCCTCCCATCGTGTTCTACGTGGTGAGACGAGGAAAACAAGACCAAACAACACATACCGCAAATGTCTAGGAGTTAATTGCCCAGTATGAACCTCTCCCCCTTAGCCAGTATGGGCCTATGGGCCTATCCAGACCTCTGTGAACATTTCGAAAAATTTCACCGCTTAACTTCAAGACCCCTCCCATGGTGTTTTTCATGGTGAGACGTGAAAAACAAGACCAAACAACCCATAGTGAAATAAAAAAAAATGACCCCGCCCCCCATTACAAGCATCTGGTCCGTCATTCATAATTCAGCCGTCGTCCACTAGAGAATATCCGCGTCCATAATCCTATGACCTATTCCATATAACAGTATTAGCACCAAATTCAAAAAGACAATCATAGTATACATAAACTTAGGCTTGTTTCCTGCGGGAGAAGCGGTCAACAGTTTTCAATGATGCTGGCAAGACATCATGATGTTCCAAAAATATCAAATCCGTATCGCTGATCAGTATTCTTAATCCATAATATTCGTTGTAAAGTCGTCATCTAAAGAATGATGTATTTCAGTCACGCTTTGTGACTGTTCATATGAGGATCTTGAAGTACTTGGGTTCATACGGCCCCTAGCCCCAGGTTAAGCGGAATTAGACACAAGTTACGAAACGTAACGTCATAGATCTTGCACGCTACTCTTGTATTTTGATATCAGCATGCGATATGTTGAGTGGAGGCGCTTGGTGGTGTAGCCCTGTTTTATAAGTTTCTGCAATAATGTTTTGTGACGTTGATTAAAATCGTCACATTTAACACAGGATCTAGCAAATGCTACTAGGCGTGATATGTATACGCCATATGTAGGTCCCACTGGAATATTACTGTCCAGAAAGGCATAGTTTACGATGTCGAAATTGTAATCATCTCTTTTGTCATACAGTCGACGAGAGAGAAGGCCCGCTTCATTTTTATAGAGATATAGGTCTAAATATGATGTGCCTGTGCCTGTGTAGGGTTATCTGTAGTTTCCTTCAAAGCCAGTGAAGGTGGGTATATATCCTTCACTGCGTCATTTATATAGCGATTATCCACAGCGAGAAGATCGTCTATATAGCGTTTGGTGAATGAGAAGGAACGGGCTTTGAATGGATCGGTTTTTGAAAGCGCCTGCATATATTCATATTCATAAGAGAACAGATACAGGTCAGCCAACAGGGGTGCACAATTAGTACCCATTGGAATACCTATATGCTGCTGATATATTGTGTTGCCAAATTTCATATAGATATTATTAATGAGAAATTCAAGCAACTCTATAAACAAAGAAACATCCCATGAATGATATCTCTTGTATGTAATAGAGCTAAAGAATGCTTTATGGCATCCGACATTAATATATCTACGATCAGTTTTCTTGAACACAGATACTATTAATGAACTTAGACGATCAAAATCCTGATGAGGGATTGTAGTATAGAGAGTCGAGAAATCCCATGTGGATACATGTCTATACGGTATGTGACCTTTAGCACCAAGTTCTTCCGTGAGACATTTTGAGTTGTTCAATAGGATAGGGTTAATTGGAGTTTTCCCCTATTTTAGAGGTAAAGTCCGTGTTCCGCTTTTTATATTTTCGAGACAAGTCCTAATTTTACATGCACTCATCCATGACCTGATCGCCCTGGAGGAGCGCTTCACTTTGACACCTCACTCGACCCAATCGGTACACTAGGGGCCCCTGAACATTGCCGAACATTCCAGATGATTCTCACGAAAACCGGCGTATTTGGGACTGCTTTCTGTCCGCGGAAGCTTCTCCCCTCGACCGCATCACCGCGGAGGAATACATGCCCCATAGAAAGCGGAAGTGACGTCACACACTTGCGCAGAACCAACACCTGCGCAGAAACACCTCTTTTTTTGTTTTCTGCGCATGCGCAGTGAGGCGCCAAATACCGAATTGGGGTTCTATATACTACTCTTCACATCTTCGCATATCCAAGTCGAACACTACACGTGCTGCCTTGGCTGAATATAACACACTATCTGATCAGAATACGGGTTTGGTGAGGTCATAGCTCTATAAATACTCCGTGTTCCATACTAGGAGGAATGCAACGTATGACCTCTTTAAAATTCAAATTTGATTGGCTATTCGAAAGAAATTAACATTAATACAACCATCACTTGCCATATTTGGAAATCACACCGGCAGACATCAAAGAAAATCCTCGCTGCACGGTGTTGGCAAGCCCCTATCTTGATTGGCTATATGACATCACGTGCGAGATCGCCCACGCGGCACGGTTTAGGATAAGTAAGTACAGACCTAAAACAAAAATCGGCTCTCAATATTAACCATCAGTATGGTGCTTCATGGGATAGTAACATGAGCAGTACACTCCACATTATCCATCGCTGCACGGTGTTGGCAAGCTCCTATCTTGATTGGCTATATGACATCACGTGCGTTTCCCGGTTTGAACAATTTACCCTATTCAGTAAGTCAAGGATAATGACGGAACGTTAGTGTAGCATTTAACTTGCAATGTGAAGATGGTACCTTCAGTACTGGAGAAAAAGTATTGGTTCTATTGCCCTTGCAGGGTTATCCACTGACAGATAAGTTTAGTGGACCTTATCGCATAGGGAAAAAACTTTCTGAAGTCAACTATGTAGTTAGTACTCCAGATCGGAGAAAAAACTGAAGGGTATGTCACATTAAGATGCTGAAGAAAAACCATAGACTCGAATCAGGTCAATCGGTTGGGGTAGTTAGTGTAGTTAATCAGGAACAGTGACTCGAGCATTACTGAAAAACCGAATAGAACAGACTTAGAACAGACTCATATGGAACGACTGGCATGTCAACTTGGAATAATAGCAGAGGGTGTTTCTGCTCTTGTCCACTTGAATGATGTTGTCGAACTCGGCGTAGCAAATCACATTGATGGTGTTGGGCAGGGGCGCCTAAAAGTGGATTTTCAAGCACAATTTGCCTTTCTTGACGAGGCTCAGCTGATGATCAGTGTAAAACTTTAAACGATGCAAGACCTGGGAAAACCTGATGACGTCTGGCGACTGAAAAGCAGCCTTTACTGCAGCTGTGCACGTGGATGAAGCATCCACACAGCCCCTAACACCATACGTGATTGACACACGACGCATCTTAGATTGCTAAGGGCATTTCACGTTTCACTAATACGAGCAGAAGTTTCTACGTATTATCGTGCCATGCGTTCGGATGATGCACACGACGCGACTTTCCTTCGTATTTATTGGGAGGAAAGTCCGTGAAAGGCCGTTTTATTTCGACATTTAATCAAGTCAAAGGATCGGTAGCTATAAGGTTGAGGTGAGGTCGAAGCAAAACAACATGGTTTCTTCACAATAGGCATCACGATTGTCCTGGTTGATTTGACCCGTGGCCGCGAACATGTTCTGGTAACTTCAGGTGTAATTGTGCGGTATAATATCACGTTGTTGGGGACGTACTGGAACTTGCTGTCCGTCCATATGCAGGGCCACACCGTTGCCCACAACTGATGTTCCCCACACAGGCTATGGTCAGTCGCTTGGAAGAGCTCTAGGAATAAATTTCTTAGTTAGTGAACAGATTTTACACCGGAACGAAAACACATTGGGTTTTCACACGTTGGATGGAGTAATGAACTGGGGTTTTTTTATCCAAGGCTGTGATGTGACCAAAGTGAAGTGGTGGACTGGATTTCGCTCTCCTGACATACAAGGCTGCCTCTTGGAAGTCGATTTTATAGTCGGGTGCTACACCGGTGGCCACCATCTTACTTATGTAGTAAATTGGCTGAGCGCATTTTCAGAAAACTATATTCCCTAATAATTCGCCAACACATATTAAAAATTCAGCATACAATCCCCACCATTTTTTGAGAGATAAGACCGTCAGAGATGAGGTCATTCCGTCACTATTACGGCAAATTTCAGAGATGGCCAATCGAACTGGTCCAGATCTTTTTCCAATTAAAATTTGAAAAAGTGGTTTTAATATATTTAAGATTGAAATATTTTAGAAACATCGTGTCGGACGTACACATTG
>JAVTVY010043430.1:0-21714 GCA_036873755.1 Hanleya hanleyi | reverse complement strand
CAGGAATCACTGTTTCGCACGATTTTCTCGTGTAACCCACTTTAAAACATCGACTACTTTGTATTACTGCCTTAGAAAAGCCATTATATCTGAATAAATCCATGAACACATGTGTGGGGCTAGAAGAGACATGTTGCAACCTCAGTAAATAAACGAAGCGTGTGTGGGGACAGGGAAAGACATACATACCTCAGCAAATCCATGAACACATGTGTGGGCTAGAACAAACATGCTGCATATCTCAGTAAATGAACTAAGTGTGCGTGGAACTAGGTAGAGACATACATACCTCAGCAAATCCATGAACTTATGTGTGGTCTAGAACAGACATGTTGCATACCTCAGTAATAAACGAAGCGTGTGTGGGGCTAGGCAAAGACATACGTACCTCGGTAGATCCATGAACACATGTGTGGGCTAGAACAGACATGTTACAAACCTCAGTAAATAAACGAAGCGTGCGTGGGGACAGGAAAAGATATACATACCTCGGTAAATCATGAGCAAATGTGTGGGCTAGAACAAACATATGCTGCAAACCTCAGTAAATAACGAAGCGTGTGTGGGGCTGGGGAAAGACATTATATACATGCTTCAGTAAATCGGATATACAGAAATTTTCCGAGCTAGCATGGACATTATACAAACCTCAGTAAATCCATAAAGGCATTTCCTGGGCTGGAAGAGACTTGGTAAGTTTGGGACGATGTATCCGTTCTTGAGCCTATTCTCTCTCCCGGTCTGACGGTCACCGCCAGAGTTATCCCCAAAGCCGAGGCCAGGATCAGAGTAGACATGTAGTAGACCACGGCTCGTAGACCGATCTTGCCCGAAGACCGGATATCCATATTAGCAGTAGAAGTCACTAGGCTGGAGACGAGAATTGGAATTATCAACATTTTCATCAGTTGTATGAACAAATCTCCGGGAAACTGTAAATACGTGATTTGAACCTGGTTCAGCTTGGGGTCCATTTTACTTAGCCCCACGCCGATCGCTACTCCAAGTAACACACCGAGTAGCATCAAAATAACAAGCACATTGGCTTTGAAGAACTTCACTAGGCATAGTCTGCTCACCACCATTTTACTTCTTGGTCTGTCTTCCACGCTCTTTCCGTTCTGTCGGCCATTTTCGATGAATTCCATTCTGATCTTTATGTATTCCGGTATACAACGGGTGTATCTGAAGAAATCGAAACGCAAAACAACAGCAGATAGGTATCGTGTTGTCGACAATAAAGCAGGGTTTAACTACCTGTTTAATATCCTGCATGGAGATAGTATTGTCCATACAGGCCAAGGCTCCTTATGCTGCTCGGTAATCAGGCGAACCATTTCTGAAGTGCTGAAGTGTAACAGGGGAATATGGTGGCTGATATCTGCCATGTCGTAAGTAGTATATAAAACACCGATAGACTCATATTTTGCCGGGGGAGGTAACTCTTGCATCCGACAGGGGGCGCCACCAGCTCAAGGTTATGGATTGCATCAGCATTGGCGCGGTTATGGATTGCATCAGCATTGGCTGTGTGTCAAGTTTTGACGACTATAGTTCGGTTAACCTTTGACCTTGTATTCCTCCGCGGTGATGCGGTCATGCTTGGCGGTGATGCGGTCGCGGTAAAAAGCTTCCGCGGAGAAAAAGTAGTCCCCAGACTTCAAATACGCTGCATGGTCCGATTGGGTCGTATGAGGTATCAATGTGAAGCATTTGTGAAGGGGCATCTGATGGGCTGGGTGTGGGGTTGAACTAGCGCCATTCTGCGCATGCGCGGTGGACCAAGGGTATGGAAATAGACGGGTTGGGGTTTAGGGGAGCCACTAATGGTCCAATGGGGTCATATGAGGTATCAATGTAAAGCATTCGTAAAGGGGCATCTGATGGGCTGGGTGTGGGGTTGAAATGTCGGAATTCTGCGCATGCGCAGTAGACCAAGGGTATGGAAATAGACGTTTTCGGGTCTTTGTGGGCCACTAGTGGTCCTATCGAGTCGTATGAGGTATCAATGTGAAGCCTATGTGAGGGGGCATCCGCCTGGACTAGTGTGTCGGCCGTTGTCAACATTCTGCGCATGCGCAGACAGGGAATTGTGGGAAAAGGGTATGGAAATAGACGTGTCGGGGTCTAGGTGGACCACTCGTGGTCCTATGGAGTCATATGAGGTATCCATGTGAAGCATTCGTGAAGGCGCATCCGACGGGGTGGGTGTGACGTGGAACTGACGTCATTCTGCGCATGCGCAGTAGACAAAGTGTATGAAAATAGACGTTTTGGGATCTAGGTGAACACATAATGGGCCGATGGAGTTGTATGAGGTATCAATGTAAAGCAGTCGCGAAGGAGCATCTGCCTGGACTAGTGGCTGGTATCAAGGTATCAATGAGGTATCAATGTGAAGCACACGTGAGGGAGCATCCGACCGGGTGGATTTGGGAATATCGTCATTCTGCGCATGGGCAGGCAGGCCGTAGTATGGAAATAGACATTTTGGGGTCGATATGGCCCACTAGTGGTCCAAATGGGTTGTGGGAGGTGTCAAAGTGAAGCTTTTGTGGGGTAGAGTCAGAATGGCGTGTTTTTTACTGCAAGTCGCGTCAGTCTGCGCATGCGCAGTTGGGTGTAGTAAGTAAAGTGGCCATTTTGGGGAAGTGAAGGCAGGTATTTGGTGTAGAGATTGACCACTATTGCTCCGAATGCGTCGTGTGGGGTATCATTTTGTAGCTCTCGGGGTGTACACCCCGATTTGAAGGATGTTCACTCCATGTGACGTCATCGGTGACGTGATCAGTAGGAGTAGTAGCCAAAGTGGACATTTTGGGGGGGGTGATGGAAGGTGTTTTGGGGTAGAAATGGACCATCCTTGGTCCGAATGCGTCGTGTGAAATGGCATCTTGTAGCAACGCCGGCCAACGCCAAGCTCAACGCTTCAACGCCCTCGTGAATTAGCCCAAAAGCTCTGACTGTCATGGAATTGTCACTAATTCATTGGAAATGCAGTGATGCCCGTCAACGTCCGCCTTAACGACCTAACATAATGCCTTGACGCCATGATATAGACAGATGAGGGAAAAACAACAACAACAAGGCTGAGAGAACAACAACAACAACAGCAAGTTTCATATAGTTTATTCTCCCCAATGTTACATCATACCCACGCGGGAGGAGCCGCGTTGCGTATGTTTACAATTCGAGAAAACTCTTGTCCAATCAGAGACCGCCATTTGGTCCTGCCATATTCGTTCTTGCCCGTTAGATGTATTCTCGGCTGTACTTGTCCAATCAGAAGCCGTCCTTAAGAAAGTCCCATCTTCGGGCTAATTCACGAGGGCGTTGAAGCGTTGAGCTTGGCGTTGGCCGGCGTTGCTACAAGATGCCATTTCACACGACGCATTCGGATCAAGGATGGTCCATTTCTACCCCAAAATGCCCACTTTGGCTACTACTCCTACTGATGACGTAACCGATGACGTCACATGGAGTGAACATCCTTCCAATCGCGGTGTACACCCCGAGAGCTACAAAATGATACCCCACACGACGCATTCGGAGCAATAGTGGTCAATCTCTACACCAAATACCTGCCTTCACTTTCCCAAAATGGCCACTTTACTTACTACACTCAACTGCGCATGCGCAGACTGACGCGACCTGCAGTACAAAACACGCCATTCTGACTCTACCCCACAAAAGCTTCACTTTGACACCTCCCACAACCCATTTGGACCACTAGTGGGCCATATCGGCCCCAAAATGTCTATTTCCATACTACGGCCTGCCTGCCCATGCGCAGAATGACGATATTCCTACCCCAAGTCCACCCGGTCGAATGCTCCCTCACGTGTGCTTCACATTGATACCTCACTTGACTCCATCGGACCAATAGTGGCCCACCTAAACCCCAAAACGTCTATTTCCACTCCCTTTTCCCACAATTCCCTGTCTGCGCATGCGCGGAATGTTGAACACGAACGAGCCACTAGTCCAGGCAGATGCTCCTTCGCAACTGCTTTACATTGATACCTCATACAACTCCATCGGCCCATTATGTGTTCACCTAGATCCCAAAACGTCTATTTTCATACACTTTGTCTAGTGCGCATGCGCAAAATGACGTCAGTTCCACGTCACACCCACCCCGTCGAATGCGCCTTCACGAATGCTTCACATGGATACCTCATACGACTCCATAGGACCACGATTGGACCACCTAGACCCCAAAACGTCCATTTCCATACCCTTTTTCCACAGTTCCCTGTCTGCGCATGCGCAGAATGTTGACAACGACCGATGGATACTAGTCCAGGCAGATGCCCCATCACATAGGCTTCACATTGATACCTCACTTGACCCAATCGGCCCACTACGGGCTTACCTTGGTATCGGGGCATCATTTGTTAAATATGCCGCGACGTTGTGTAGTGGGAGGTTGCAGTTTTACTGCAGATGACGGTGTTAGTATTCATTTGTGGCCTAAAGACGAGAAAATCGCTGCAAATTGCTCGAAATTTGTACGCAACACGAGGGTGTGGAAAGAGGGCCCGAGCCACCGGTCAGTACTCGTATAATTTGCTCGGCAGATTTTGACAGAAAGACATCATTCGAGGACCTCTACACTCAGCGTAGCAGTTGAATTCGGGTACAAACCAAAACTAAAGAGAACAGCTATTCCAACTATCAAACCTAAGAACAATCAGAATGTGACGGCAAAGAAATCGGACAAGGAGAATCTACCACGGACATCGGCTGAACGAACCTTGCCTACAAGCGAGGCCTCGGGCAGGGAGACGGCTGCACATGCCCTGCTCGCTCTCGCGTCCCCGATGAACGCCCATGCAGAATGCTATCCATGATGTGGCATTTGTTGCTTGAGCACCTACAAGTTAGACTGGATGAGTCTCTATTTCATATGTACTATTTAATAATAATAATAAAATGATCTTTCTTGAATATATATACGTTTGATAAGTAAATAAAAAAAAATAAAAAAAAAATAAAAAAAGTAAAATAAAAAATCATTTCAAGTATTTGTTAATAGGCAGAGTTACTTCCTTTTGTTTCCCCTTTAAAATACATTATGAAACAGGGGCTGGGTCCAGTCTACCTACAAGTGTGAGAGTGCATGTAGATCAGACAACGAGAAAGTCGTACAGTGATCGGGCAAATCGGTCACCCGATCACCCGGTCACACACTCTTGTTTCAAAAGTGCGTTCTCTGATTATTTCATAATCAGGGACACCGATCGCCCCATCGACGATTCAGCATTGAGAAGACGATGAAATTTTCCTGTTTTAATGTCTTGAATTGAAATCCTGATAGAAAGGGGCTACTTTCTAATGAAATATTGTCAAATTCAAGTCATGTGTGCTTAATGCACTTTTCGAAAATTACAATTTCAACGATCTTTACCAATTCCTGACAACTATCTCTACAGGTTTGGTGCATTGAAAGTGTTTTACAGAGATCTGCAAAGCATATGAACAGCGATATATTGTGCGGATTTGTCTGATGCCAAATTGCACACGCACGCTCGAAAGATGAGTCTGGCCTTGTCATTGAGAGCTCGGTGAATTGCGAACAGGTAATCCGCCTTCTACCACTCAACAATTTATAACTGGTTATCGTCACACACAGGTCACAACATTCACACTTAGAACTATCTTTGATATATTAGACCACATACATACAATCCAGGGTACAAATTCCATTGGTAATACTCTCAACTGACGTTTTACGCAACTGATTTTATAATACAGTAATGACAATTTAATCCCCCACAACAGAGAAAGAATAATTGAACCCTCAACGAGAATCGAACCCACGATCCCTTCAATCCATGAAGTTACTCTTACTTCCGTGAAAAATCAAAATGAAGGCTACTCGGTGTTGCGCAACTGGCATGGCAATTTGATATAGAGTTTTTACCCCTCGGCCCATAGGGCTTTGGGTCTTGACTTTGCCATGTCCGTTCGTCCGTCCGTCCGTCGGAGCGCCCGTCTGTCCGTCAACATGTGTTCAGACCTGCAGATCTATCAAGTCAGGCCTGACCAAACTTTGATCAGAGCTTCCTGTATGGTGACTTATGAAATGATTACATTTCCAGATGGCTATGATGTTTTTATGATTTATAATTAGTTTTTATTGGTGGTTCAGCCTGTGCATCGTTATCAATGCTCATCGGGAACCCTTGGTTGTATGTTTCATTGTGACTTTTGAAGGTTCCCTGATACCAGGAAGCCCAGTCCATTCGAGATTCAGAGCTTCTGAGAATGGTTATGGTTGGATGAACCCCCCATTTCTCACATATTCTGGGAGCTTACATGATGCTACACTTATTCAACCTATGCACTACCCTTGGGAGGATGTCCCCACCCGGGGCACCAAATGTTGAAGTTTTGGAATTTTTCCTATCCACAGCTTCTCAGCCTCATGTGGTACTAACCTTTATAGTAATTACTAATAGGTTATTCTATTTCAGAAGTGAAATATAAAATAACGGGCGAGGGTTCCCGCAGAATCAAATCCCTGTTACTTTTGATTTTCGTGTCGCCTTAAATGCAAGACACCATTTCCTTCAATTTTGCTATTAAATCATTCTATTCCACATAGTATGATTTACCCTAAAGCTTTTGCACAAAACATATTTTATTTCAGAAGTATAATATAAAAAACTGGAGAAGCGAACTCCTATTAGTTTTGAATTTCGTGTCGCCTTAAATAAAGGACAACATTTCCCCCTCAATTTTGTTATCAAATCATTCACTAGGATTTCAAAAGAGGGTGGGGGGGGGATGCGAAGGTTTTTAATTCCCAAGGGCGGATCTAGCGGAAATTCATAAGAGGGTCGACTATCACAGCACAATAGGCGAGGGTCCAGGGGCCGCCTATGGTCCCGGAAGTCCGGGGTCCTAGATCGCCGGAGAACGCGTTCTAAGCGTTTTCCCGGATATAAATCTGAACATAATGTATGCAGATTTATGGTTCTATTTTTACGTTTGTTTCGCATATAAGCACTCATCGATGTTGAATAAAACACACGCCTCGTGCCTGAATCCCTTTGACTTTCTAGTTATATTTAATACATACAGAACGACGAACATTAGAAACTAATACGCGTACCTATATGATTGATTTACATAAAGCTTAAATAAGCGAATCCTGTCAGACCAACAGGCGATGGTCCAGGAGCCGCCTAGATCCTGGAATCCTACGTTGCCGGACATGCCTTCTGTGCGTTTCCCATAAGCACACATCGATACTGAAAAATATCACACCTGAAGCCAGACCCCATTTGACATTCTGGATTAACATACAAAACAAGCCTATAGCTAACGCGTAATTACGAGATACCGGTTTAGAATTTTTTTTTTCGCCATGGCCCCTAGACGCTTCCGTATATAACATACAAACTACGTTCGTGTCAATACATATACATATTGAAACCACAGCTTAAATAAAACGCTCACAAACTACATGAATAGATGATGGTCTGTTTAATACACATATACTCTAATTACATGATCCACATTCGTTTATTTTACATACGTGCCCCCGTCGAAATTTTTTGAATTTCTACGCTTGATTTCCTGCATTTTGGCGTATAGTTTATTTCTAAACTGGGGGTTTTCATATCTTACATAATTTTCGTATTTTCAACCTACGAGCAAAAAGGGTGTGTGTTCGCACCACACGCACCATGGGTTGCGACGCCCTTGACCAGTTATCCCTATGAGCTAGCGTTCAAGGGTGTACTTTCATTCATCCTAGTGTGCACCCGCCCGTATCTGTGCCTTTCCTAATACTCCCGAGTGCTGATGCGCACCATGACGTCAAAGTCACACCATGTGTAGCGCACTCTATGACTTTACACAATAAAATCTTTACATAGAATTGTCCACATTGGGCCCTGGACTGCCCGAAGACACTTAGGGGTGGACCAGAGAGAATGGACGGCTATTGAACACGAACAAGAGCGAACATGACCGCTGGAGCTGGAACACAAGAGCAGTTTCTCAAAGGACGGCTTCTGATTGGACAAAAACAGTCGGAGATTGACACGGGTGGCTTCTGATTGGACAATACAAGAGCATACGAGAATTGTAAACAGGGCGTTACCATGGTGGGTTCAATAATTCACCTTCAAAGTGATTGGAACCCTTTCAAACGGGTCTAAATCGGCCCAATTTTGTGTGGGTTCGGTCCTAGCTTCTCTATTCCTAGTACAAAAGTTGTCTCCCTGGACGCTCCACCAGAAGTTTCAATATATCATACGTATATTCCAGCCATATGAACCATGTACCCAACTCCATAGTGCAACCCAGGATCAACATGTTCTATATGTTAGAGCAATGAGGTGTAGGTAGTCGCTTAGACCGTCGTGCGCTCCTAATTTGAGCGTACTTGTTATTTTTCCACCACTGCAGACGTCACAGATGCCGTCACTTCCAATCCAAACCTCTCCAGTCGTAGTTGACACGCCAAGAGCTTCAAAATGACACCCTGTACGCCATATTTACTATACTACTGATGACGTCATCGATGACGTCATTTTTCGCCCATAAACACTCCAAACACGTCTCTGCGCACCCCTACACTGTCCTTTTTCTACTACCCCCAACTGCGCATGCATAGCAAGACGTGACTTCCAATGAAAGCCATGTCAGTCGAAGTCTACCCCACGAGAGCTTAAAAATGAGACCCCATACGGTCCATTTGTACCACGGATGACTCACCTCAAACACCAACCTGCACATTTCTGAAACTACCCTCTTTCTAAACTACACCTCAACTGCGCATGCGCAGATTAACGCAACTTTCAATAAAATCTGCCCACAAAAGCTTCACTGTGACACCCCACACGGTCCATTTGGACAAGGGATGATCCTTATATCGCCCAAACACGTACCTGTGCACTCTGCTACCCATGACGTCATTTCCACTCCAAACCATGCCTGTCGCGGTATACACCACGGCGGTATCAAGATGAGACCCAGCACTGCATATATGGACCAGGAATAGCACGGAAAACGTTCGAACGCGCCTCTGCGAACTCCCGAATTGCCCGCTTTCGCAATAAATACTCAAATGCACACCATGACATTACTTTCAGTACAAGTCACGTCAATCGGAGTCTACACACCGAAGGCTTCAAAATGACAATCTGTACGACATATTTGGATGAGATATGGCCGCCAAATCGCCCGAACACGCACATGCGCACCCCAAAATGCCCGCTTTCGCTACTACACTTCGACTGCGCATGCGTACCACGACGTTACTTCCCGTCCCAAGCTTAGTCTACACGCCAAACACTTCAAGACGAGACCCTGCACGCCATATTTGGATGCGATATGGCCCCTTCATCGATCAAATATCCACCTGCGCACCTCCAAAATGCCCACTTTCGCTACCCCTTGACTGCGCATGCGCATCATGACGTCATTTCCAGCACAAGCCACGCCAGTCTTAGTCTACACACCGAGGGCTTCAATATGACACCCTGCATGCCATATTTGAATGAGATATGGCCCCTCAATCGCTCAAATATGCCCTTGCGCACCTCCAAAATTCCTACTTTCGCTACTACTTCAAGACTGCGCATGCCCACCAGGATGTCCCTTCCCGTTTAAACTACTCCAAGCGTCATCTACAGGCCAAGATCTTCAAGTCCATATTTGGAAGAGAGATGGCACTCACTCGCTAAAATACGCCCATGAGCACCTCCAAAATGCTCACTATCGCTACTACTCCTCGATTGCTTATGCGCGCCATGACGTTACTTTCTGTACAGCCACACCAGTTGTAGTCTACACACCGAGGGCTTCAGTATGATACCCTGCACGCCATATTTGAATGAGATATGGCCCCTCAATCGCTCAAATATCGTTCAATCGCTCTTCTCCGCTCCAAAATGCCCACTTTCGCTACTACTCCTTGACTGCGCATGCGCGCAATGACGTCCAAACTATCACAAGCGTCCTATACGCGCCAAGAGCTTCACGCCATATTTGGATGAGATATGGCCCTCAATCGCTCAAATACGACCGAGCAGCCATGACTGCTCATGCGCGCCATGACGTCACTTCTCGTTCAAACCACCCCAAGCGTCCTCTACACCCCAAGAGATTCCCACCCTCCGTGACCTCTTACGATCAATATTCTTGGAGGTTACACCATGCTACACTTATTCTTCAAAACTAAACTTCGCCCGACCCCATACACTCATATCATGCTACACGTATTCAACCCATCGACTACCCCCGGAGCACCGAGCCCACCCTCTACCTCCTAAACTAAGCTTCGTCCTGTTTATGTTCTGGGGGCTTACAAAAGGACTCAATCCCCAGGCAGAGCCCCATGTGTTTTACTTGCATCTCACCATCCATTACAATACGATATGTTTATTGTACGAAGCGTAAACGGTACAAGTATGGCAAACAATATAATTACTACATAAACATATTATATTTCACAGGAATTGGATGTTTCTCTGTTTATATATGCAGAGTTATGAGAGACAATAATGAATTTACACAAACACACATTCGTTCAAGAATCACAACACAGAAGAAAATAATAAAACCGAATGAAATAGGTTACACACATCCATTGTTTCATACCTGATAGAGACATCATTACACTCTTAACCCTTTCTATCCCAAGTAACGAAATACCTGCTTAAAAATTCTAAGTCTTGTAACATAAAGTATGAATAAATGTGAATTGTTTTTATTTTTTATTTCGGCCTGCTATGTTACAGTCCTTATTATGTAGCCAAAAGGCAACATTGGGATGATGTGTATATAGCTACACCAATTCAAAATTAACTTTTTTTGAACGAAACTGAATGTAAATCGTTGTTACCATAGCTGTAAAATATAAAAAAGTAATAAGCAGATTGTTTAACTATGGTAACAATGTGTTTCATTCAGTTCTATTTAAAAATTGGTAATTTTGAATTGATGTAGATACATCCACATTACCCCCAATGTTGCCATTTGGCTACATAATGAGGACTAACCCCAAGCTGGCCGGAATAGAAAAAAGAAGAATTTTTGTTCACATTTATCCTGATGAGTGAACTTGATCTTACAAGACTAAGAATTTTTGAGCAGGTATTTCATTACTAGGGATAGAAAGGGGTAATAATCCTAAACAAAATTTATTCTGTGAATGAATACAACAGTATGGTAAAACGTCTCAATAATGTTGTTGGATTAACCCAATGTTGCCATTTGTCATACAGGCGAAGTTGCAATTATAACCCAATGTTGCCAAATGGCAACACAGTTTTTCACACTACTTTATATTTTTTTATACACTTCCGGTTAGGCGAATTTTAACTTGTTAGATGTTTATCTTGTAGATAGTACGACTATTTCGACATATGCGTAAGCATATTCGCTAAATAAATAAAATAGAAAAATATCTCATCATAAAATCTCAGGACACTTTTCACATGTGATTTAAAACTGTTTCGGAAGTTAAGGACTTGTTCAGCAGCTACAGGTTGATATAAAATTAGGATCTAACAACAAATTTTTCACATTGAACCAAACTTTATGAAAACAAGCAGCCAGAGGATGCTAGGTCCCCCGCCAAAATGGTAGCAATATTTATAAGCGCTGTCGGTTTCAGAAGATATTCATGAGGATGGCAACAGCTACTTCACAGGCGTGAGAAGCAGAGGGGTCTTTCCACCTTCCCAGGTTTTGAGATCAACTCCGAATGGCTGACTGAATGTTGATTGCTACTGTAATATATTTTCTTTACCATGTAGCATGAAAATTATGTAACCGAAATGCAACCCCAAGAGACAACTCATGGCATATTATCTGCAAACTAAATTTGACAAGAATATGAAGGCATCCTCAACCTATTGCCCAGAAACCAAATTTAGACTTTGCCACAAGGAGTCACCACCTGTAGGTGCAAGCAGGCAAAACACAATCCCAAATGACATCTCATGTCATGGTATCGGCATATGAACTTTGAGACTCTGAAGAGGGGTCAAGTTATTGCCGGTACTAGATGCCCACCGGTGTTCATGTTATTTGGGGCGGGTCACATATGAATACAAAATTTGAGAATAATCTGATGAGCAGTTGCCAAATTATTGCCCGGAAACAAATTTTTCCACCAGGAGACGCCACCTGTAGGCAGAAGCGGGAAAAATACAATCCCAAGGAACATGGTATCGTGGGGACATCTGCATACCAAATTTGAGAAGAATCCGATGAGGGTCTTCAAGTTATTGCCCAGAAACCAAATTTAGATTTTGACACCAGGTGACGCCACCTCTAGGCGCAAGTCAGTGAAATGCATTATCAAGCGACATCTTATGTCACGGTACATTCATACAAAATTTGAGAAGAATCCGATGGTCAGTTCTCAAGTTATTACCCAGAAACGAATTTGTGATGTTGCCACCAGGTGGCGCCACCTGTGAGTGCAAGTGAGCGAAAGGCAATCCCAAGCAACAGCTCCTGGCATGGTAAATGCATGCCAAATTTGAGAAGAATCCGATGAGCCGCAACGTTTCTCATGTTACCCAGAAAGGTACATATGTAGGATATTTCAAAGGAATTCGACCAAGTGTTTCTAAGTTATCACTTGCAGCATGGAATAATGGAATGAACTCTAGTGGCGCCACCTCAGTAGTAGGGAAAGAGTCTTGAAGGGCCAAAGCGCTTCACTGCGCATGCGCAGAAATTATTTTGTGGGCGTGGCTATGTGTGTGCGCATGCGTGAGTTTATGTTAATGAGTTTTATGCAAATGAGGTCATTGGGTGCATTGGGTATATTCAAGATGGCGGCTTGTTTTTTCTAGGTTAGGGGTGGTCGGCTTCAAGATGGCGGCCCATTGCACTTGTTTCACCCTTCATTTGCATATTTTCAAGATGGCGGCCTGTTTTTTCTAGGTTAGGGGTGGTCGGTTTCAAGATGGCGGCCTGTTTTTGTAGGTGCGTCCAATTGCACTTGTTTCGGTCCTCATTTGCATATTTTCAAGATGGCGGCCTGTTTTTTCTAGGTTAGGGGTGGTCGGATTCAAGATGGCGGCCTGTTTTTGTAGGTGCGGTCAATTGCACTTGTTTTCGCTCCTCCTCATTTGCATATTTTCAAGATGGCGGCCTGTTTTTTGTAGGTTAGGGGTGGTCGGTTTCAAGATGGCGGCCTGTTGTCCCCCCTGAAAATATGCAAATGAGGTCTCTGGGTTTTTCCCCACTGTTTTCAAGATGGCGGCCTGTTTTTTGTAGGTTAGAGGTGGTCGTTTTCAAGATGGCGGCCTTGTTGTCCCTGAAAATATGCAAATGAGGTCTTTGGGGTCGTTTTCAAGAGGGTGGTTTGTGTGTGTGTGTGTTAGGGGTGGTCGTGTTCAAGATGGCGGCTTGTTTTTGTGTGTGTGAGGGGTGGTCGTTTTCAAGATGGCGGCCTGTGATCCGCTGAAAATATGCAAATGAGGTTCAATGGGCTATAAAAGGAGTCCATTTTTAGGGGGGAGGGTGTATTCAATCTGACTTACCTGACCTGTCTCCCTGCCTGCCTGCCTGCCTGCCTGCCTGCCTGCCTTGCTTGCCTATCCGCTTGTATGAGACGAAAAGCATGAGACGTGGAGCAGATTTTCCCTTCGACCCAGCCGCACCTCCGGTTGAAGTCTTGCCTGAAGATGCGCGTGTCAGGGCCATTTATCAACGACACTGGTCTACCATACGCCATTGTTTTCACCGTGATCGTCGTCTTTTGGACTTATACAATTTTCGGCTGGAGGACCTCACGTATCTCACTACATATGCCGAGAACATTTTCAAAGATCAGGTGACAGCCTATAAGTTGAATGTCACATTTGGCTATATCTTACGGCATAAACAGACGGACCAACTGCGGTATTTCTATCCCAGTAACAATTCGTATGTGTTTGACCAGCCGTTCACCATCACGGATGAGATTTCTCTGGAGCCGGTGGTCGAGCAACTCACTACATTAGATCCGTTGGAGTGGGCCCGCCTGCAACGCCCCAATACACAATGGCTTGTGGAAATGGTCACTAACGTTACATTTTTCGTCACGAAAATGCGAGATCACCCGATCGGTGCTCCTGTACAACTCCCCCCGTGGTTGCTTCGTCGACAAGGCCTGTATGCATTAACAGCAGGAAAAAATGGACCCTACAAAGACCGGAAATGTCTGTTTCGGTGTTTGGCCGTGCATCTGGACGAGTGTGACCCCAAGACTTGTGACACAATGACCGATGGCTATTGGGAAGCGTATTTAGAGCATCAAGACATGGATAAGCGGCACTTCCGTGGAGTCCCCTTTAAGAATTTGGATGATGTAGAAACACTGTTCGATATTAATATCTTTGTTTATCGATTACGATGCGAGGAGGACGATACCTATGTGGCTGAATTGGTTCGTCGATCTACAGAACGGTATGCTGCTACGATGAAAGTGAATGTGTTCGATGACAATGGCGTGAGTCATTTTTCGCTCATTACCAATATGAGCCTGTACGCTCAGTCTTTCAGTTGTGCCCAATGCCATTGTGTGTTTAAAAAGTCTTACAACTTACATCGCCACGAGAAAATCTGTGACAACAGTGTCAAGCGAGTCTATCCGGGTGGAGTGTATCATAATACACCTACTATTTTCCAGGAACTGGCCGAAGAGGGTATCATCATACCGGAAGAGGATCGTTATTTTCCCTACCGGGCATGCTATGATTTTGAGGCCCTGTTGGAGCCCATGGACTTGTTTTCGGCTAAAACGCAGTGGACACAGCGCCATATTCCCCTCAGTGTCAGCATTTCATCCAACGTACCTGGCTATGACGCTGCACCGGTGTGTTTCGTGTCCACGGGGGAATCCTATGAGTTGATCACCCGTATGATGGAGTATTTAGAGCAAGTCAGTGCGGCCAGTACGGCATTGTTGGTGACCAAGTTCGACGACGTACTCACCCAGCTGGACGATCGCATTCCTGAACCGGGTGTAGCCTTCAGCGACGATGAAGAGTCCGAGTCCGAGGCCGAGTCCCAGCAGTCCCAGCAGTCCCAGCCTCCGCAGGATGTCCCTTTACCTAAACCTTATGCGGAGAAATTGAAGTTACGGTTCCTTCAATACTTAGGTCAGTTACCGGTGCTCGGCTTCAATTCGGGGCGATACGATTTGAACATGGTGAAGGAATTTCTCTACCCTTACTTGGCGCACTCCGATACCCTGAAGTCGGTCATCAAGAAGATCAACAACCATATGGCCCTCACTACTACATCACTTCGTTTCCTCGATATACGCAATTACCTGGCACCTAATTGTAGCTATGCGCAGTGGGTGAAAGCCTATAACTGTACCCAGATGAAAGGTTACTTTCCTTACTCCTATATGACGAGCCTGGAGCGCTTAGAAGACACCCAGTTACCACCCCGGGAAGCGTTTTACAATCACCTGAAAGGGGAAGCTCTGTCCGAGACCACCTACATCGAACTCCAGCAGGTATGGAACGCTGGACATATGCAGACGTTGCGAGATTTCCTCATATGGTATAACAACCTAGATGTGGTTCCTTTCCTGGAAGCGGCCGAGAAAATGGTGCAACTCTTTTGTCGCCAAATGCACATCGACATCTTCAAAGAGTGTTTAAGTTTACCGGGTCTGGCGCTTCGCCATCTTTTTCAAGACTGTCCAACCTACTTCTCGCTGATTCAAAAAAAAGATGCAGACATGCATGAATGTCTGAAGCGGAACATTGTGGGTGGTCCCAGTCTTATTTTCCACTGCTACCATGAGAAGGATGTGACGACTCTCCCTAGTGGAAAACCCTGTGCCAAAATCATCGGATTTGACGCCAATGCCTTGTACCTGTGGTCGCTCGCCCAACCTATGCCCAGTGGACATTATACACGTTGGTGGGCAGAAGGTCGGCATTTTACACCTGAACGGACGCCCTATAAACATCTCGCCGACCAGTGGTTAGATTGGGAAGCGTATAGACGGGCCATTTATATACGTCACCAGACCAACGCCACGGAGAAGCGGGTAGGAGATCGCCGACTTCCCGTCGATGGGTTTGCCCTTGTCCAAGGCACACCGACTGTATTCCAGTTTTACGGGTGTTACTGGCACGGCCACGAATGTCATTTTAGTGCGGGCCGCTTCAATGAGCGACGTGGAAAATCGGCACAAGAATTACGGGAAGAAGTAGTGATCAACGGTGATTATGTCAAAGAGCGAGGATTCCATCTCATAGAGATGTGGGAGTGTGAATTCCACACCATGTGCCAGGCCCTACCTCATTTACAACGGTTCTTAAAAGAACGTGAATATCCCTTGAGTCGTCGGCGATTTCTCAGTCTACCCCAGATGTTGGACGCCATTCGTTCGGGTCAGCTCTACGGCTTTGTAGAATGTGATTTGCATGTTCCCGACACTCTCAAGCCCCTCTTCGCCCAGTGTCCGCCTATCTTCAAGAACACGCTGGTGGGTCGGGCTGACATTGGAGAGACCATGAGCGCCTATGCGGAGCAACACGAGTGTTTGTCTAAACCTCGCCGCATGTTGATTGGCAGTATGTGGGCGCAGAAAATCTTGCTGGGCACCCCCTTACTGCAGTGGTATATGAAACACGGTTTGGAAATTACTCAAATCTATCAGGTGATCCAGTACGTGCCTGAGGCTTGTTTTGCCGAGAACGCCGACCTCGTGACGAAGGCCCGTCGTCAAGGTGATGAATTCCCGAGTCAGGCTATTATCGCTGAATCTTGGAAATTGACTGGGAATGGTTATTATGGAAAAACGGTAACCAACCAGGATAAACACGTCAACGTGAACATTTGTACGACTACCCAAGCTCGCAAAAAAGTGAATTCTCCTCTCTATCGATCCGTGGAGGTGATCGATGACGACACCTACGAAGTGACGTCAGCCAAGAAGACTATCACCTATAACCTACCGCTCCAGATTGGATGTATGGTCTACCAGGTGGCCAAACTGCGAATGCTAGAATTCATCTATGATTTTATGGGTGTGTATTTTGATCCCTCAGACTGGCAACTCATAGAAATGGACACAGATTCGGCCTACATGGCCGTTTCCCATCCGGACTGGGAGTCACTCGTCAAACCCGAGTTACGGGCGCAATATGAGGCGGAACGGGACGAGTGGCTACCCCGACGCGATCACTACACCTACGATAAGCGGACACCCGGGCTCTTCAAGCTGGAGTGGAGTGGGGATGCTATGATCGCGCTCTCCTCCAAGACCTACTACTGTTACGGAGGAACTGACGGTGGAGAGGATAAGTTTAGCTGCAAAGGAGTGAGCCGGCGCGATCCCAACATCGACAAAGATCTCTACCTGGGTGTATTGCAAAGCCAGGCCAGTGCGAGTGGCACTAACCGAGGATTCCGTGTGGTGGACCACCAGATGCGGACCTATATTCAGCAACGAGACGCCTTTACTTTCTTTTATCCCAAACGAAAAGTATTGGCCGACGGTGTGAGCACTACATACTTGGACTTGTAAAATGTGGAACATTAACTGTGGATACACGAGTTATAAAACTGTAAAAGTCAGGATGGCCGAGTGGTCTAAGGCGCCAGTCCTAAGTGCTGGTCAGCAATTGCTGTTCGTGGGTTCGAATCCTACTCCTGACAGAACTTTTTTGTATATATACCACTACTATTCTATGTGTACATATCCTCCACTATTTTGTACCCTGTATTCTATTTGTATAGTGTAACTCATTCTTGTTGACTTAAATAAAAAGAGAAAGTCAAAACCCATCATTGTGTTTTTTTCATCAATTTTATTCAACGTCAGAACAACAACGTCATAACAATAATAAAACAAGATGCGCGCGCAGTACATTAAGTTAACCAGAGAAATGGAGCATGCACATTAAAACGAGAGGCCGTCCAGTCATAGACGAGAACATCCCGGTCTTCGGCTTGACAATAATCATCAAACATATGTACAATGGTAGACATAGAATGTCCTCTACTCCGGTGAGTGAGATAAAACACACAGTACTGTCCGCACACACTACTCAAGGGGCCTTGTAATCTTTGCGTATTCCAACGCCACTCGGTCGTGGAGACGTCCATGAATTTCACCAAATCGGTATGGAGGGGTGCAAGTCCGTAGGAATCAAAGTATTCGCCTTGGCCTTGGGTGTCCACGTACACAGCTATCCAATGTTCACCGGGTCGACTCTTCGGGTCTGTATTCAGGATGTAGGCTGCAGGGGTAGTGGAGTGGGTGGGAAACACATTGCGTGGAAACACACCTCGAAAGGGGATCTTGGCATCTCGCTGGAGTATGTCCATCAGCTGTTCTGTATCCATGATCTCTAGCTGGAGAAGTCACACAGCACGTTTCTTTGCTCATCCACGCTGATGACGTTGTCAAACTCGGCGTAGCAAATCACATTAATGGTGCTGGGTAGAGGGAAGGCGAAACGCAGTTCCAACCGTAGGTTGCCTTTCTTCAGTAAAGCCAGTTGATGATCGTGTTCCAAGGTAGGGGTGAGGTCAAAGGCGAACAATGTGTACCCATTGGCAAAGTCTTTTCGACTGATGGTATTGCCTTCGTCCTGGTTGTTTTGTCCTGTGGCTGTAAACAGGTTCAGGTAGGTCCGCACATAGTTTCCGTTAGTAAAGTCCGGTTGTAAGGGGCGGGCTGGAATTTGATGGCCGGCCACGTGCAGTGCCACAAAGTTGATGTTGAAATGATCAAATTTGAACGGATTCTCACCCCAATTTCCATTGAATGCGGAGTTGGTCACACACCCCAGGGTAAGACGTTTAGGCAGATCTCCTAGAAATAAATTCTCTCTGTTGGACATCATCGTACCTGCGGGCACCGAGAACACCTTGGTCTGTACGCGTCGGATGGGATACAGGGCTTTTTTTTTCGCTAAGGCTTGCATGTGACTCAGCAACACCCCCTGTTGCAAATCTACCGTACGGACAAACAGGGCTGCATCTTCAATGATGATGTTGTAATCGATAGCTCCCTCTCCAGCCGCCATTAAAGCGAACTTAGGTGAGGAACGGATCAACTTGATCTTGATGGATACCCCGTTCAGCATGTAGCGGTCTTGCAGGAACAGATCGGCGTGCAGTCGTCCCATCATATCGACGGACTTGCTTTCTTTTGATAATCGTTTGCGTTTGGCGTACCCATTATTGCCAGGAAGTAGTATGTTCTGGTATCCGGGTGTATCCCTGTAGTACAGCGCAGCTTGTAAGTGTGATAGTTTGGCATCACTGCCGTACGACAACAGCGTCTCCAGGTAGGCTCGATACGCATACGTATTGGTGGACGTGCTGATGAGTCTATCGTTCAGACTGATATCCACCTGTTGGAACAGGGAGTGCAGCCAAAGATTCACCGGGGATACATTTGCAGCGGCCACTAGGTCCGTCCCGTCCTTGTTCGTTATTTTAGCTTTCACGTACAAGTAGGTGTGGGCTAAATCCAGGTAGGCCGTATCTTTGTTTTCAATGGAAAATTCTATGGGACCCACTCCCGTCAGGCTAGCCAGGGGTCGATGTTCTACCCAACGTCCTTCGGCTACACTGGTTTGGGTGGGTGGAATAGTCCACAAATCCAATTCACTGTTGGTAGACGGACAGGACTCGGAGTGAATGAATGCCATTATGCGAAGATATCTCTCCTACTACTCCTCTTCTTTTTCTTCTGGGGCTTAGTCCTTCTCCTCTGGGGTGTGCGTCGTCGGTGGGCTGGACGTCGACTGACTCTTCGCCGTGTCGGCGTTTGTCTTTTAAGGGCTTTGGCGATCAACACACTCCCGGCTTCTTTAGCCCGTCGTTTGAAGGCTTGTCGGGGTGCTGTGCCTTCCATCACATCACCGGCCACGCGCAATCCACTGCGTACCGCTTGTTTTCCCACCGCTTTCACACCCCGTGTTACCATGGGTAAAAATGTTTTCACAATGCTGCCCAGTATGTTTCCCAATCCGTGACCTCGTTGCATGCGTGCCCCGCTAAACATGGGCATGCCTCCTCCCGTTTGTTTCTTGTAGTAGTCGGCATAGCTGGGTGTATGGCACTGGTAAGGTACGTACATATTATACGAAGTGAGGAGAGCGGGTTTGTTGAAAAGCAAGTGTCAACACCACTTTTCCTCGTTCGAATGGGATCGGGCGTCCCGTGTCATCTCTTATATCTACCGTGATCGTCTCGATATCGGTATGGCGTACGGGCAGGAACATGATAGGGTTGAAACTGTGGGTGGCTTGTTCGCCATACGTCTTGCTAATGGGCACCACCCGTAACAGAGGTGTGTTCATATCACCCACAATATGGCTGTCCACGGCATCCGAGTAGACGTACAGTCCGTACATACCTACATTCATATCCATCAAATGTGTCCCGTTGACAATGGTGGCTCCCTTGTATATGACGTGGTGAGGCAGCCTTAACATTTCCTGTAGTGTAGAACTGAGTTTCACTCTCACGGCAGAGGTCAGCAGGAGACAGCTCTTGTCGTTGTGTACGTTGACCTCGAAGGCTATGTTTCTCTTGAAGCGTAAGGCTGTCAGGGTGGTTGCCTCAGCCACGCTCTCCTTTAAAGTCTTGTACTCCATCAAGGCATTCAGAGCCCGTACGAACTTCTGCGGCGTATCGTATTGGCCTGCGGGGAGAGTGAGTCTGTAGATTTTTTCTTCGTAGACCACTTCGTACCATACTTCACCGTCTTGTACGTTGTACCATGAGTAAGGGTATTGAATCTCCACCAGTCCACATTCCCATCGCCCCGGTAAATGTAACGGTTGTGGTAATTGCGTGACATACTTGGTCAAGGTGTTGTCAGGAAACACATCGAGTGAACTATTACTGGGCAACGTCAGGTAAAACATGATGACGATGACTGAGTGGTTCTGGCTTCTGCACCCGGTTTTTATAAAGATTCCCAGGCCTTGGGTGCCTTAACTCGGCGTCGTGATCGTCGTGGTTGTGGTAGGGTCGCTCTAGGGGAGGCATAGGGGTGAAATCGCCGTATTTTTTGCCGTGAGGGTGTTCTGGGCGGTGTCTGCGGTTGCCATTCACGTTCCGGGGTAGTGGGGAGACGTCGAGAGGGGGCTTGCATCCACTTCCAGCGTTCACGATTGCCTACCAATTCTTGAGGGATGTGTGAGTCTTTTAACGCCTGAGCAAAGACTTCCCAGCCCGGGGGATTAGAGTGTTTGCGAGAACGCACCATATCATTGATCAAATCGGTCATATGAGACCCCGGTACCACTTGGTTGCGAATCAGCAATTTTCCTTCATTGTTCCAACTCATATCGGCATGCTGTTTCACCCGCTCCAACAATAAACGGGCCTTGGTCTTGAAGGCTTTAGGCACACTGGCCAACACTTCCTGTTCCAGTTCAGGTGAAGCCGAGGATGACGGTGGGGGTGAGAGTGGTGGGGTAGGCGTGGTGGTAGTAGGTAGTGGTGGTGGGGTACTCCTCCCTCTATATTGATCCATAAACGTCTGGTACTGGTTCAGCGTATGATGGTAGAGTTGAATTTTCTCGTGATCGGGCAGTCGACGTTGCAGTATATTATTCATTTCTTCATCCAAAGACTGGAGTTGTTGCACGGTGGCCGGGACGGGATAGGGCGATTGTAAACTCTGTAACAGTCGAGGTTCGACCAGCATCATTTTTTTCGTATGCTCCATGTTTTAGCGTCCTCCCAAGATGGACC
>JAVTVY010043429.1:0-20203 GCA_036873755.1 Hanleya hanleyi | reverse complement strand
TCAAAGCTTATCGTAAGATTCTAGCCGATAAAAAGGGTCATTCAGACACCACCTGCTCTAATACAGATTTCGATCTATGGCAAATGCAAAGATTTTGAGAACATTCGAACGGTCATTGTGGACCAAGAGGGAAAATTGGCTTCAATTTACACCCGCACAACAATTTTACATCACTTTTGGTACGTGACACATTGTTTGACCTTTTGTATCCACTAACACAAAAGGCCAGCTTTGATGATTGATTTATGGGTCGCATGACTGATCTTTTGACCTAAATCGCAATTTTTTGTATGTCACACATCGTCTCCGCCTAATGTATTTACTGACCACAAAGATTACGATTTTTAATAATTTCGAGATTTGGGTTAACTGTGATCTTGTCCTTTGGCCTCTGAACTCGACCTCATTGTTTGTGCGGGACACATCGTCTCCACCTACTGTATCCACACACAAACGATTGCAACTGTAGATAGAAAACTGTTACCGATATTAACCGGACAGACGGATGGACGGACATCGCCATCACATAATATGTCCGTCGTTTCGGTGGAAATATAACAAGCAGCCAGAGGATGCTAGGTCCCCCGCCGAAATGGCAGCAATATTTTTTAGCATTGTTGGTCTCAGGGGATATACATGAGGGAGGCAACTGCTGCTTCATAGGCGTTGGATGTAAAAGGGTCTTTCTGCCTTCCCAAGTTTTAAGATCAACGGTTGACTGAAAGTTTGCTTCTATAATATAGTTTCCATGCAGTGAAGCATGGAAATTATGTAACCAAGAAGCAACCCCAAGTGACATCTCAAGGCATTATCTGCAAACCAAATTTGACAAGAATCTGAAGGCATCCTCAACCTATTGCCCGGAAACCAAATTTTAAATTTGCCACCAGGTGTTGCCACCTGTAGGTGCAGTGGGCGAAATGCAATCCCAAGCATCATCTCATGGCATGGTACATGTATTAGCCTATAGTATTGCACCCTTCTACGGAGGGCCAATGATCGACTGATGCAGCAACATTTTCCCAGTTAGACGGCAGATTTTGAAATCAAAAACGAGGCCGCGCTATGTCATCAGTCAACTGAGACCGTCACGTTGTTGTGTATGAAGATTGGGGTGGCTCCTATAAATAGTGATCCAATGAAAATGCTCGTATTAGTTTAAAATGGCGGGATCGAATGACCAATCACTGAAGGGGAGACAGCTGGAACAGTATGCTGACACTGTCTGTAAATTATAAATATCCTAATTTAACAGAGAGTTCTACAGCCTAGGTACATGTATCAGCATACGAACTTTGGGAAGAATCTGAAGAGGGGTCTTCAAGTTATTGCCCGGAAACCAAATTTAGATTTATTAGGCACAAGACGTGTGCGAAACACAATCCCAAGCGACATCTTTGGGCATATGAATACAAAATTGAGAAGAATCCGTTGTCACTTATTGCCAGAACAATTTTCATATTTGTCCACCAGGTGTCGACACCAGTAGGCCTATGCAGAAACAGGCGAACTACAACCCAGGGGACATATTCTGGCATGGTATCTGCATACCAAATTGGAGAAGAATCCGATGAATGAAATCAAATTTAGATTTTGACACGAGGACGTGGTGCTACCTGTTGGCGCAAGTGAGCAAAGCGCAATCTCAAGTGACATCTTATGTCATGTTATTACCCGAAGACAAATTTGGGATTTTGCGACCAGGTGGCACCACCTGTAAGTGCAAGAAAGTTTGAGAAAATTTGGCCAAAAACAAATTTCAGATTTTGTCATCAGGTGGCATCACCTTCTAAGCTGAAGTGGATCCCAAGCAAGGTACAATGTATATGCATGTCTGATCGACAAGAAAAACAATCCCAAGCGGAATCTTCAGGTAAGGTACATGTATTCATATACCAAACTTAGAAAAAATTCAGTCAAGGTTTAAAAAGTTATTGTCTGAAAATATAATTTAATATTGGCCCCCAGGTGGCACCACCTATATGTGGATCAGCATGAAAAACAATGCCAAATGAGAAATTGAGGTGAGGTACCTACACAGAAAATTTGAAATGAATCCGTCAAGGTTTTCAAAAGTTATTGTCTGGAAACTCTTTACTTAGCTTTCATGTGATGCCCCCTGTACACGAATCAACACGAAAAACATTCTCAAGCCAGATCTTGAGGCAAGGTACCCACACACCAAATTTGAAAGAATCCTGAAGGTTTTCAAAAGTTATTGTCTGGAGATGCAATTTTAACTTGTCCCCCAGGTGGCGCGACCCAGAGGCGGATTGGCATGAAAACCAATTCCAAGCAAGATCTACAGACAATGGACTCACTTACCTATACAATATGAAGCTGCACATTTGAAAACCCCTCGGCTCTGGGCACCAGTCATTCATAATGTATTCAATTTGAACTAAGATGTCAGGAACACCAAGCAGTCAAGTGACAAATGTATAGATTATCAAAAATTTTGCAATTAGAAATGACCCCTAAGGTTTCCATCCAATCAAAGAAACCGGTATTCATTCCACAAATCTCTAGATGCATCGATAATGTATACCAAATTTTATATTGAGCATTTGAACAGTGTCAGAGATAGAAATCATTAATGATTTTGCATAAATTAAAGATGGCTGCCCATCCTTCCCGCCACTCAGAGGAACTAATGTGGTTATTCATTAATGCAAGTCTCTTCATACATCGATGCTGTAAACCAAGTTTCGTATAGAACACTTAAATGGTCAGAGATAAACATCATTAAAGATTTTGAATAAATTAAAATGGCCACCAAGATTTCCGCCCAATCAAAGAAACCAGATCTGTCATTCATCGTAAGTCTCTTGATGCATCAATGATGCATACCAAATTTTACATTGAGCACTTCAACGGAATCAGAGATAGAGATCATTAATGATTTTGCATAAATTAAAGATGACCACCAAGGTTTTCGGTCAATCAGGTCCCGATTCAAAGTATCTGGATATATCGATGATGTATACCAACTTTCATATAAAACAATTGAATGGTAACCGAGATATGTATCATTATCGATTTCGCATAAATGAAAGATGGCCTCCAGGGTTTCCAGCTAATCAGAAAAGCCTGTTTGGTAATTCGTTGAAAGTTGCTTGATATATCGATGATGTATATCAAGTTTCGTATTGAACAGCTGAATGGTTTCCGAGATATGGATCATTATCCATTTTGCATAAAATTAAAGATGGCCGCCAAGGTTTCCACCCAATTAGGTCCCAATTCAATAGGCTTCTGGTCCTTGACTAGGTAAATAAGCACACCAAATTTGGAATTCATCAGCGGAACGGTTTTCCGGCTATCTCGCTCACGAACGGACAGACGGATGTACAAGACGATGACAATACCCCATGGCCAAAATTGGCCGAGGTGTAAAACATGGGTCTGTGCCTGATAAAATGAAGCCTTTTGGGGTTGCAATCCATTGACGGGTGGCAGAATTATACCAATATTGCAGACTACACACAAATTTCAACTTTCTGCCAAGATGTATTGGAGATATATATATTCAAACAAAATATATGAAGGTCGGGCGAGGGCTAGTTTGGGAGAAAGAGGGTGCGGCTCGGCACCATGGGGGTGGGGACATGCTCTCCTTGAGGATAGTGTTGATGTTCCGACATGAAAGTCATAGAAAGCTCTCTGTACATGAATAACCGCACTGACAACTGCATGACATCATCTGTCAGTCTGAAGACCAGCAAGGATGAATTCAGTTCAATTCAGGAAATTGATCATATGCACAGTGTGCACCCCAAACTTTAGGAACTGAAGTTGTAATTAATATACCAAGTTACATGTGTGGATACAAATGATTCGTGCAGAAGCTTTAGGGTAAATCATATGATGTGAAATGCAATTATTCGATAGCAAAAGGAAATGTTGTCCTTCGTTTAAGATGACACGAAATTAAAAAACCAGGGGTTCAGTACTGCGGGGATTCCCCGCCAGTTATTTCATATTATACTTCTGAAATAAAAAATGGTTCATGCAAAAGCTTTAGGGTAAATCATATGATGTGGAATAGATTGATTTCATAGCAAAATTGAAGACCCATTTTAACTGGAACGGACAGGAAGAAGAGAAACTCAGTGGCACCACCTTAAGGCAACCTTAACCGGCGACTGGCGTCTTGTCGCAAGGAATGCGTATGCTGAATTTCTGGAGAATCCAACAAAGCATTTGGCAGTTATCGCTTGCAAAGAACATCGCTTGCAAAGACATCCACGAACAGAAATGGACATGAAGAAACGAGATCCAGTGGCGACACCTTCAGGCAGGTGTTGCTGAAATGCAATAGCAGCGGCTGAGCCAATGTCTTGTCGCAAGGAATGCGTACATGCCGAATTTTGTGAGAATGCGACAAAGCATTTGGAAGTTATCGCTTGTAAAGAATTCAAACTGACATCCCCGGACACAATGCACCAAGATCCATTTTGACCCAGTGGCGCCACCTTTAGGCAGATGTTGCTGAAATGCAATTCGGACTGGCGTCTTGTCGCAAGGAATGCGTATGCCAAATTTCGGAAGAATCCAACAAAGCGCACTTCGAACAGACATGCACGGACGTTCACGGACCTCCACGGACACAAAGAAGCAAGAACCAGTGGCGCCACCTTCAGGCAGATGTTGCTGAAATGCAATACGGACTGGCGTCTTGTCGCAAGGAATGCGTATTCCGAATTTCGAAAGAATCCAACAAAGCATTGGGAAGTTATCGTTTCCAACAGAAATGCACGGACGTCCACGCACACAAAGAAGCAAGAACCAGTGGCGCCACCTTCAGGCAGATGTTGCTGAAATGCAATACGGACTGGCGTCTTGTCGCAAGGAATGCGTATTCCGAATTTCGAAAGAATCCAACAAAGCATTGGGAAGTTATCGTTTCCAACAGAAATGCACGGACGTCCACGGACACAAAGAAACAAGAACCAGTGACGCCACCTTCAGGCAGATGTTGCTGAAATGCAATACGGACTGGCGTCTTGTCGCAAGGAATGCGTATTCCGAATTTGTGAAGAATCCAACAAAGCGTTGGGAAGTTATCGCTTCCAACAGACATGCACGGACGTCCACGGACACAAAGAAGCAAGAACCAGTGGCGCCACCTTCAGGCAGATGTTGCTGAAATGCAATACAGACTGGCGTCTTGTCACAAAGAATGCATATTCCGAATTTCGGAAGAATCCAACAAAGCGTTAGGAAGTTATCGCTTCGAACAGACATGCACGGACGTACACGGACATCCACGGACACAAAGAAGCAAGAAAGAGTGGCGCCACCTTCAGGCAGATGTTGCTGAAATGCAATACGGACTGGCGTCTTGTCGCAAGGAATGCGTATTCCGAATTTCGGAAGAATCCAACAAAGCGTTAGGAAGTTATCGCTTCGAACAGACATGCACGGACGCACGGACATCCATGGACACAAAGAAGCAAGAACCAGTGGCGCCACCTTCAGGCAGATGTTGCTGAAATGCAATACGGACTGGCGTCTTGTCGCAAGGAATGCGTATTCCGAATTTCGGAAGAATCCAACAAAACGTTAGGAAGTTATCGCTTCGAACAGACATGCACGGACGTACACGGACATCCACGGACACAAAGAAGCAAGAACCATTTTAAAGTCCCCGGCCGCGTTGCGGCGGGGGACAAAAATACTGTATACGTCAAATCGGCAGTACTGTTTGTTTTGGGTAATCCACCTTAACGCGATGCCATCCCAACGTTCACTGAATTTGAAACTACCGAGAGTGAAGATTGAACATCATATTTGGACCTATATTTTCATAAAGTAGAATTGACAAAAAAGGAAAGACGATTTTCCCATTTGGCATAATCGACTTTCCTTCCACAGCCCTGGATACGGACCTGCATGTAGCGTATACATATTGCCTGGTATATCAAGCGCATTCATATCAAGTCAGATGATGACTATCGTACAAAGACACTCAGTCGAGCGTAGCATGCGGGAACGTCGACGCAACGTTTTGTAGCTGTTGCCTAATCGCCTCAACCAGGCGATAGCCAGGTACCGTGTGAACATGGTGTAATGCAATATATTTATGGTGTTTATATGAAAAAATTCCATCAAAGCCTGACTGGGATGAATATAATCTAGTGGATAAATGGAGAATAACAAGCGTCTGGTCCGTCATTCATAATTCAGCCGTCGTCCATGAAAGAATATCAGCGTCCATAATCCATAAACCTTTTCCATATTCCATATAACAGCATTAGCACCAAATTTAAAAAGACAATCACAGCATACATAAACATAGGCTAGCTTCCTGCAAGAGAGAAGCGGTCAACAGTTTTCAATGATGCCGGCAAGACATCATGATGTTCCAAATATATCAAATCCGTATCGCTGATCAGCTGGACACGGATATTCTCTAATGGACGACGGCTGAATTATGAATGACGGACCAGACGCTTGTAATTATTCTTAGTCCATATAATATTCGTTGTAAAGTCGTCATCTAGACAATGATGTATCTCACTCACGCTTTGCTTGTGACTGTTCATATGAACACCGTGAGAATCTTGAAGTACATGGGCTCATACGGTCGCTACGAAACGTAACGCTACGCTCGTATTTTGCTATGAGCATGCGATATGTATCGCCAAATTTGAGAAACTTTGAATGGAGGCGCTTGGTGATATACCCCTGTTTTATAAATTTCTGCAACAATGTTTTGTGACGTTGATAAAAATCGTCACACTTAATACAGGGTCTAGCAAATGCTACTAGGCGAGGTATGTATACGCCATATGCAGGTTCCACTGGAATATTACTGTCCAGAAAGAGATAGTTTACGGTGTCGAAATTGTAATCATCCCTTTTGTCATCAAGTCGACGAGAGAGAAGGCCCGCTTCATTTTTATAGAGACTAGTCTTTTGTGTTAAATGCCGTCATTTTCATCTGACGACGATACAGCTCCCCAATCCCCGGTGTACGAGTTGTCACAGCGAAACAGCTCACCAATTACCAATACGAGCTTTCATTGAACCCACCCACTGCCCTCAGGGGCATGTCCCCACCCCAGGGGATCTGAACCGACCCTCATACGCCACGGATTTCACCCCATGGCTCATTCACCCCCATGGGTTCATTCACCCCCATGGGTTAGTTTATAGGGATAGAGAGATCGTGTGCCCTTTCTATACTACTCATCGCGCACTACTCATCGCGCATGCGCAGTCGACCCATTCTACTGTAGGGTGAAAGCCTGGCCCATGGAATCTCAGGTAGCGAAAACCCCAGGTCTCTCGCTCCAGCCTATCCGCGCCACACCTATGCGACCCGCTGTGCAGTGAGTAAAGTGGAGGAGGAGGAGGAGTCGCTGTGCAGTGGGTAAAGTGGAGGAGGAGGAGGAGGAGGAGGAGGAGTAGGACACGCCACGGATTATACTAGGGAGATATAGGTCTAAAATGATGTGACGATACTCTCTAAAAATAGTTGTGTACCAAAAATACACAAACTGTGTACCCTAGGTACACATCGCTGTAACAAAATTGAACATCTACAATCACTGTGTAGCTGTGATGCACAATTTGTGCAGAAAAAGTACACAAATTGTGTACTTCTGATACATATTTTTTGTAGATGTGCTATTTTGTACACAACTGTTTTTTTTCAGAGTAGGGCTATCTGTATTTTCCTTCAAATCCAGCGAAGGTTGATATATATCCTTCCCTGCGTCATTTATATAGCGATTATCCACAGCGAGAAGATCGTCTATATAGCGTTTGGTGAATGAGAAGGAACGGGCTTTGAATTGATCGGTTTTTAAAAGCGCCTGATTTTCACCGAGATATAAAAAAATATATGAATATTAACTTTGATTACGGCCGCGTGATTCTAGCACGGACGCCCATGACTGCTTCACCAGTATTGCTGAAAAATATTAACATCTATGGGAAGGAAAACACATGGTTCATCAAATCTACAAGTTCACTTTGTCTGTGACATTTGTCCTATTTATTCGACGAACTGTTGCAGTGACCATCTGCTAGCTGATATCGGTAGGTTCTACCTACATATGCTAAGTGCATTTTGGTCACGTACGATTTCACTCCATGTAGAAAATCTATGTTCATTTGACGTGTTTATTAGACGGCATCAATGTATTTAGACATCAAATGCCACATACATGTTGTAGACCAAATCTTTAAATTCACGCAAAGGATGATGGGTAATCGATCAGTTAGTTTCAGACGGCACAGCTAAGTTCTATATCTGTTTCCTGTTGGGTTACAAAGCAATGGCTTCTTTATTCACTCGAAATCTAAATTCAACACTAGCTGCTCAATGAATAAACCTATCCCTGCGAGTCGACTATTTATCACTCATCATTCACAATTCATCACTGTTTTATTCATCGAAACACTGTCACATTATTTTTAGACATCTGAAGCGACTTCTCTTGGGGAAGGAAACCTACCGGAGATAGGTTTTGTTGCAAGAAGTGTTTCATTACGAAATTCATATGAAACCACGAAGTAAACATATTCTAGATTTTCTCATCTACAGTTCACACAGGGATAGGGATAAGCATCGTGAGATCACATGATAGGACGAAGCCCAGAAATTGCTTGGTTGGTTCTCAGCTCAAGCCACTGTATACTAAATGTTGCGGTCAACCAGATCACTTGGGATTGTATCAGCGTCAGCTATTATATTGGCCTTATACCACGTTACACTAAAACCCAGACGCACATTGGAGCGAAATTGTATCTGAGTGGCTGGTATATATCGCTCCCCTACATTGGCTCATGTTGGCGTGGGTAGTCGCCATGGCGTTCACCCTCCATCGGAGACTTTCGGTTTGTCCGATAGGAAATTGGCGAATGCATCATGTTAGTCCGAGTTTCATATTTCCCTCATCCACAATGACGGGTATATTGCCGTAGGTGGGCTTAGCCATTAACGACGGAAAGTTGCACCGTGCACCGTATCCTCGTCCCAGTACCCTCGCATATTTGTATTTAATGAATAATTTCTCTTAATGGTCAGGCCACGTTTGACAAGAACAGTTTAATACTTCATTCATCACGGATGTTTTTCTACAGCTCTTTCTTTTGTTCCTAGCTACCGGTCATGTTAATGCCGGCCACGGCTACTTCACATGGACCAGCGGCACGTCTGTCAATTACTGGTTCGGGACATTAAAAACTGTTTGACGTTTGACTTAAGAAATGTCCAGCAATTGTCCAGTGACCAGAAAATAGTTCCCCGGGGAAGGATCGAACCTATGAGTTCTGATCAGTAGATACATGTACGTGTACCCAAGAGACAAAGCGAGTAATATTCCAAACTCGGGTTGTCTTTCTTGCAAGTATTTTCATTTTTGAGCGAGAATCGATGTGAGGAGTTGGCATAAATATTCATGAGTATGTTCCGATTCATAAGAATATTCATGATCAGTTAAGTTAATCTAGGACTTGCATTTGTATCTTACAGGTATTTGTTCTGAATACGAACTTGCAGTCAATAAATACTTTGTACTGGCGGTCACATAATGCATCATTTTCCAACATATGACGTAACAGGGCTATAACATCAATTTGAAATATTTGTATTTAATACCGCTCAAGCCGGTGTTAGGGGCCGTGTGGTCATGTCATTCAATATGTTCACATGAAAAGTTACAATAAAAGTGTGGCTGGAATAAAATTATCCCAGAGATCACTATTTGTTCGTGTGATATTTAGAAATATGCAGTCCGTTATTTGTCTATTGGGCCATCTGACTTCTTGTCAGTATACCGGCATCGTTTACCACCACCCTTTTAATGTTGCGTTTAATGTGATCTATCCAGCCTTATCCGGTATCGGTCAGTCAGTCACGAGGCACTTGGGCGTCTGTGATGTGTTTGCGTCGTAGGGCTTAACTGACGTCGACACAATTAACGGCACTTTTGTTGTTTTACTTTGGATAGACCTTTTCCCGAAAGCCACATTTTATAGCTGCACTTTGAGTGTAATTATACTTGTCAAATTTAATTCTAAACAGCGAATATTTGCATACCAGCACTGTATTTACCCGTTAAAGCTACCTTGGACGTCGTGTAAAAGCGGCATCATACCTCAAAGTTTTCCATGATGGTGGGATACAAATCATCACATTGGTCACTTTTGGTTCTTGTGATGATTTCAGAAATATGCTGTCAGTATATTTGTCTGTGAGGTAATATGACTTCTTGTCAGTATGCCGGCATCGTATTCCAGCACCCTTTCAATGTTGTGTTTAATTAATTTCCGCTGGCATGAACATGTACATATAGGAGAGTGTCGAAGCGGGGTTAGGTTGGAATGTACGTATAGTAGAGTGTCAAAAATGGGTTTGGGAGAAATGTGCGTGTAATGCAATGTCAAAAAGGGGTTAAGGAGAATTGTGCACGTCATGCAGTGTCAAATCGGGATTTTGAGTACGTAGAGGAGTGTCAAATCGTGGTTAGCGAAGACTGTAAGTAAGTAGTCGAGTCTCAAAGCTGAATTAGGAATGTATACGTACGCACTCGAGCGAGAGCGTTATCAATGCAGGGTTAGGGAGGAAGATACATGTAGTCAATTATCAATGCGGCATGAGGATTTAGGGTTAGGTACCGGTATGCTCCATTGCTAGCAGATTAGGGTGCATTTCAGCTATCAAAATCATTGAAGATCGCATAATGGTTCATTTTAACTCGTAAAAGCATGGCTAGGGAGTAATATACGCGAGTGTCAAATCGGGGTTAGGGAGGTAGGTGCATGTAGTTCCGGGTAAAACCGGCGTTAGGGAGTAGATGTCATCAAGCGTTAAACCAGTAAGGAACTACTACTACAACTGATGTGCATGGATATTCGTGCAAGTGATTGCTTATTGCAAGAGTCTTAAATTCTTAGTAATATTGTTTGATCACCGATTAACGTTCTTATCGCATAAAAATTGCTTCAAAGCTAAGCGCACAAAAGCTCTTGATTTGTTGATGTTACCCGCTATAAGTGGAGAGGATATCAGCAGACGCTTCTTCATTTATATCGATCACTTATTCGTTCTAAGCTTGATTATGGCTCTATTGTTTACAAAGGTGCAAGCAAGTCAAACTTGGTGAGCTAGATCCTATTCTCCATCAAGGATTAAGACTTTGCCTCCGAACTTTCAGAACATCAGCTAAAGAAAGCTTATATGTCGAAGCAGATCAATCTCCTTTAGAACTAGAATTAAAATAGCACTGCAATATATCACAAAATTGCGATCTAATCACTCAAATCCTGTATGTAACTGTGTTTTCAATCCTCAATGCGTAGATTTATATTTATAAAAACCCTCCATTATTCCACCTCTTGGAATTCGTATGAAACCTCACATTGCTGGTATTAAGCTTAGCGACATTTTACCTAACAAGTCCTTACCGCTTTCACCATGGAAGTTAGTCAGACCAGAAATAGATATTACAATGACGAAATATAAAAAGGCAGACACGAGCCATCTCGTGTATACACAACAATTTGGTCTTTCGAGGGAAAAATACAGACCGCATCAAGTTATTTATACATATGGTTCTTGAGATGGTGATATAGTAATGATGCTACTGTCTTTAGTTCCAAACTTCCAGGTAAATGTTTGATTTTCACTGCCGAAGCCAAAGGTCTATTGTTAGCTTTAGAAGGTATTGGGAATACTATATGAGGCAAATATGTCATATTCACAGATTCACTGTCATGCCTTCAAGCGATTGAGAGTGGAACTTCAACTCACCCCACCATTTTGAAGGTTCTACAGTTATATGACCGTATATTTCATCAACAGAATGAGGTTGATCCTGTTGGAATCCCATATAGCGATTTCAGATCCTCTATCTGTGCTTATGTGCTGTGCTTTACGGTGCTGTAGATAATAACAAACTTCATGAGTTTCAAAAAACATTTGAGCGGTTTGTTGCATAAATGTTAATGTGTGTATGTATTAATGTGTTGGATTACTAAGTTATTAACTTGAATACTTAGAATTTTGTTTGGTCGTGGCTATATACATGTAGCTGAAATATTGCTGAACGCGACGTTAAATTTTAATTCTCTCTCTCTCTCTCTATGGATAACGACTTGGCTCAACAGCATGAGGTTGTATTGAACGATCTAATGAGAGTTGTCTATAGTGTTTTCCCCGCTATTATTGAGTTTTGAAGCGATGGGAATTTTCCTTTTATCCTCGATGAAATGCTCGCATAATATATCGCGATTTGGCAAGGCCAGTATCGCTGTACAAAGAGCTACGAGTAAAGCGAAAGTAACTATTTGGACGACTAAGAGTTTACCTCTATCACGTATATATCCTTCCATCACGGTATATTTTTTCAAGATCTGAACTCGTCGAGTTAATTGCTAGAGTGATACAATTTTCCTTCATCCACTCTTTTATGTTGATCACTTAGCCACGTGATTCCCATGTATTAAAGGATAACGGTCAGCCTTTCCACTTGACGAAGTATTAGGTTTTACCATTACGTGTTCTCTTTTTCATTATCCTGTCTGTATGATAATAAGCATCATTGCTCTTATTTTCTGTATTCTTGTCTGTAAAAAGTACCCTTGAACTCATCCCCCTTCATGTCTCTTCATTTATATACGTCGGCAGTGCGAGACAAACGGTGACTGACCTCAAAAATCGCATCCGTCCAGTTCGGAATATATCCTTTTTCAAATGTTCTTTTGACTTTACTTATGTGAACTTTATCTCCAACCTTTAAGACGATATTTTTCGCTGGCTTATCCGTCTTCTTCTTGCTACCATATAAGTTAATTCTGTCTCTAGCTTTCATCAACCTCTTTCGGAGCCATTTGTATGCTCCTATGATATTCGCCGTTATAACCCTCTACCAACTCTTCTAAAATGTCTACCTAACGTCTGGTATTCTTCGCCGTGAAATAACGATGCATTCGATTCTTTAAAATCCTGTTGAAACGTTCCAATACACTAGCATGTGTTTCGTTAGGCGTGTGGTAAAAGTAAATCTCTTGTTTCTCGAGAAAGGTTTGAACTTTCCTATTCGGGAATTCCTTCCCTTCGTCAGTATGTAAAAACTGAGGTTTCCTCAAGCCTTTCCTTATTTTGTTCAATCCTTCAACAATATTTTCTCCCGTTTTCACTTTCACCGGGACATCCCCGAAAAACACGTCTATACAGGTCAGGATGGAGTTATTTCTATTCGCCCACGATAATGAAGACATAACTAGATCTGTCTGTCATACATCATCTATTTTGTCTACCATAACTCTGTTTTTCGTGAATTTCTTTCTAGCAGATTTGTGTAACGTATACACGTCATGTTCACTCAACCTCCGTTTCACGTCAGATATCGTTATATTCAAACCTGATCTTTTCGCAGCTCGGTACAATGCATTCGCATCTGCATAAGCGGCTGGACTAGAAGGCTTATATTTCATCTGTCTCTGACTTGTGACTGGTAACCTTGATATAGTGAGTGATAAGGACCTAAGAACACTCCTGATGAAGGGACCTAAATATAGAGAGCCGAAAAGAATAAATCTGAATTACAACACATATAAGGGAAGTGGGAAGAGGTCTTCACAGAATAGTCTTCTGGTAAACCTATTCTAAAGCACATACCAAGAATCTAACGATTCGTGATATGTGTTGTATCTCAGGTACGACCAGAAGATAGTCCTGTCTGCATTGAAACAGTACGTTATTGATTGGTCTAAGCGAGAAAAAGTTGAACCTACAGTACTCGCTGATTGGTTGGACCTCACTAAGAGCAAGGTCGTTGAACAATCCGCCATATTGACAGAAGTACCCGTCACAAGCAAAACAAGTATTGAGAAACCTCAATTCGCAAGAAGTTCTAGCAAATCTCCAGAGTTAATTCATCATAGTCCCAGCAGACAAAGCTCCAAATAATATAATATTCATATGTAAATATTACTATTACCAGGTGCTGGTTAAGGAATTGAGTGTAAACATATCATCAGCAAATACGTCTACTTACTCCCAAACTGCATTTACTCTGGAAGATTTATTTAACAATCCCAAAACGTTTCTCGGGGAAAGAGGTATTGGTCTTCCAACCAATCATAACGACACCCATACTGGACTCCCAAAATGCATAAATCACCATACAAAGCTAGATTCATAGCTGGTTCTAGAAGCTGCACCACCAGGCTTCTTTCAACCCTGTTGACAAGGGTCCTTCAGGAGGTAAAAGCATTTTGGGAAAGGTATTGTGCCACTATTTCTAAACACTTTGGCGTGGATGTATGTGGATATTGAAAAACTCAAAAATGTCTTACGGAAGAACTTGATGCTAAAGTTCACATACTGTACAGACATGTATCTACATGAGATTTCTCGACTCTCTATATACTACAACCTCTCATCAGGGGCCTTAACGACCGTCTAAGTTCATTAATAGTATATGTGTTCAAGAAAACTGATCAGAAGCCATAAAGCATTCTTTAGCTCTACTACATACAAGAGATATAATTCATGGGATGTTTCCTTGTTTATAGTTTTTATTGTTTTTCGGGAGTTGCTTGAATTTCTCATTAAAAATATCTATGTGAAATTTGGCAACACAATATATCAACAGCATATAGGTATTCCAATGGGTACTAATTGTGCACCCCTGGCTGACCTATATCTGTTTTCTTATGAATATGACTGAAATGCAGGCGCTTTCCAAAACCGATCAATTCAAAGCCCGTTCCTTCTCATTCACCAGACGCTATATAGACGATCTTCTCGCTGTGGATAATCGCTATATAAATGACGCAGTGAAGGATATATATCCACCTTCACTGGATTTGAAGGAAACTACAGATAGCCTATATCTCTATAAAAATGAAGCGGGACTTTACGACAAAAGCGATGATTACAATTTCGACATCGTAAACTATCCCTTTCTGGACAGTAATATTCCAGTGGGACCTGTATATGGCGTATACATATCTCGCCTAGTAGCATTTGCTAGATCCTGTGTTAAATGTGACGATTTTAATCAACGTCATTAAACATTATTGCAGAAACTTGTAAAACAGTGTTCTACCACCAAGCGCCTCCACTCAAAGTTTCTCAAATTTGGCGATAAATATCGCATGCTGATAGCAAAATACGAGCGTAGCGTGCAAGATCTATGGCGTTACGTTTCGTAACTTGTGTCTAATACCGCTTAACCCGGGACTAGGGGCCATATGAAACCATGTAATTCAAGATCCTCATGGTGCTCATATGAACAGCACAATCAAAGCGTGACTGAGATACATCATTCTCTAGATGACGACTTTATAACGAATAACATATGGATTAAGAATGCTGATCAGCGATATGGAACATCATGATGTCTTGCCGGAATCATTGAAAACTGTTGGCCAGTTCTCTCTTGCACGAAACTAGCCTACGTTTATGTATACTAGATTGTCTTTTTGAATTTGGTGCTAATGCTGTTATATGGAATATGGAATAGGTCTTTGGATTATGAACGCGGATATTCTTTAATGGACGACGACTGAATTATGAATGACGGATCAGACGTAATCAAAACGGTATTCGCCGCTTGGTTAGGAGCCATGTCCGCACTTTAGCGAAAACCTTTAGCTTAATGCCAAGGCTCTAAATTTAAGACATAATATAACACAACAACTTCATTTGTATTTGATGGTGATGATTATTATTGAATCAAAAAGGCAAAAGGGATACAATATTGTTTTTTAAATAATGACGCAAGTATACAATATTTACAATGTGTCAGAAAGGATCATTTATTATTTACATGACAATATCACATCGAGGATCAGACATGTCAGATGTTATTTACACCGAGGATCAGTTACTATTTACATTATACATGACGTATTTACACCGAGGATCAGTTACTATTTACATTATACATGACGTACATTCTCCGTTTTTACGCTTTAACATTAATCCTTCGAGAGAATTATCATATGATATGATCCTCTGTAATCTGTAATCATACAGTCATGGTGGTCCTGACTAGAATCATCGATTTTACATTCCCACACTTCTCCTTGATCGCTTCAGCAATCAGGGGTACGATCTCACTTATGTACGCCTTCATGATAGCGTTGTTAAGGAATGCATTCCTCCTATTGGCATTCTTCGTAGACGGTACTCTTGACATTTCCTCCCCATTAAAGAACTTCTCACAACACACCTTGAGACTCTCTGTCATCTCCTTTAGGGCTCCGTCAATTTCTGGTGCTCTGTATTTCAAACCTGTCCAGAGCGCGCTGTCCAATGAAATCCCCCTTTGAGATAGGGAAGATCTTCCCACTCCGTTCTTCTTTACTCCAGTGACGTAGGCGAATACACGTCTTCTTCTTGAACAGACTGTGGCTCATGTGAGTATCGTCATCGAGATGAGGCGTATCCTTTTCATTTTTCACAAACGTGTCTATCGTAGTCATATAAAATTTAACATTGTCCCACGCTTTCTCACTGAGAGTTATCCCATTTATTGGCCTAGGGTCTGGCACATCACACTGGTTGCGAATACGTGCCAAGGCAACACCTTGCTCTCTGTGAACAGTTGTAGAGACTTTGAAGGCGAGGTGAAACATCTTGAAGAAAAACTGTATGGACTGCTGGTGTATGTATAACTGACCGATTGATTTATTTTTACTTTTAAGGGCCGCTACCCTTACGGATTTCGCGGCCCACCAAATAGATTACATAGGCATTTACATGTGTATTCTTGACTGGAATATATTTTGTCTATACTTTATATACGACTATTTACAAGGTAAAGTTCTATGTACATGGAGTAGTGGAAAAGGAGTATATACAAAAGTAAACAAGTATTAAATAGTAATTGGCAGTTATTTTACAGTTCCATTGTTCTCTGCATTATTATTTTTATTTCTTTTCCGCCCCACCGCCGGCCAGGAAAAACCCCGGTATAGTACTTTGTCGCCATACTCGAGGAAACCTGCACCAATGCGGCACGGCTCACCCAAATGGGGCTTTGGGTATTTGTCGTCAGTTCGTTTGGTTTGTTGAGATCGTAAGCGGGTAGATATATCGGTGCTATTCCTCTGGTCCAGAATCTGTTGGTTTTCTAATGTTTTTGTTGTTCATTTTTCCTTTAATAATGACTTGGTAGCTTCTGTTAGGTCAGTTCGTCGGTGTTGTTGTTTGTCATCTCCTGGTCCACTGTTTTCTGTTTTTGGGGCGTTTCTTTTTTTCTGTTTTTTTTAATTTTATTTTCCCTGGTTTCCGTCTAGTTTTCAGTAATGTCTGCTCCTCATGGCTCCCAGTATGGCCCGTCGCATAGACCGGTAGAACAGCTCCTGGCCTAAATGGTTTAGGTGGATTAGGATTTGTTTTGGGGGGTGGATCATTCCCCGGTGTTTCCAAAAAGTGGCCATTGTGTTTTTACTTAGTAGTTGGTTAAAACTGACCACTCTTTCCCTCTCTTTATATACACGATTTCTATCCATGACATCACAGGTCACATGATCAAACATGACGGGCGTTTACCTTCGACCCATTGCTTAACCCCTCTTAAGTGTGCGTAAGCCTACTTTAAACAGTTCTCAACGCTTCCAAACAGACCGATGCTATCCGATTAAGGGCTATATTTACAGATTATATCTATACACACATGATTATCTCCAGGATGTTACATCATCTCCTCCGATTATAAGTTACGTCATCGGATTACATACAGTATGTTACGTCATTCCATCCGATTAAACCTTATGTTATCGCATTACCTACACGATGTTACGTCATCTAATCAGATTCAACGTTGCGTCAATTATCCCATTTCATCCTTTAATCGCATTAAAGTGACGTCATTAATCCCATTTCATACTTTAATCGGATTAAAGTTACGTCATTAATCCCATTTCTTTCTTTAATCGAATTAAAGTGACGGCATCACTTCCATCGGTCACATATTACTTCCATTTGGGCTCTTCTAATATCAGTATTTTCGTTACATGAGAAGATATTTTTCGTCATTTAGAAAGTGATCGTAAATAGTATTTTCGTTATTTGGACTATCATAGTATAGCACACATTTTAGTGCTGAAAACTGGTCGAGTCTCATGTGGCATTCGAACCTGAGTAGTATACAAGGCGTAAATTGATGAGATAGCGTCTCACTGCGCATGCGTGTGACGTCATAAGTGTAAAAAATGTGGCGGTTTTGTGGCGGTATTGGGATTGTGCGCATGCGTGATGTGTGGGAGGTGGGTTGTACCCACCTCCCACATTTGTACCCACCTCCCACAATAGTGGGAGGTGGGTTGTACCCACCTCCCACATTTGTACCCACCTCCCACATTTGTACCCACCTCCCACATTTGTATTTGTGGGAGGTGGGTTGTACCCACCTCCCACATTTGTACCCACCTCCCACATTTGTGGGAGGTGGGTTGTACCCACCTCCCACATTTGTATAGTAAAATCTATAAATTCCAAGAATCTTCATTATCATGTGGGAGGTGGGTACAAATGTGGGAGGTGGGTACAACCCACCTCCCACAAATGTGGGAGGTGGGTACAAATGTGGGAGGTGGGTACAACCCACCTCCCACACATCACGCATGCGCACACATCCAATACCGCCCCAATACCGCCCCATTTTTTACACTTATGACGTCACACGTGGCCGCGAGTGTGAGTGAGTGCAAGAATTTTACAGGTACATCTGACCATTGTATACAGGTGCCTTATACCATTGTATACAGGTACATCTGACCATTGTATACAGGTGCCTTATACCATTGTATACAGGTGCCTTATACCATTGTATACAGGTACATCTGACCATTGTATACAGGTGCCTTATACCATTGTATACAGGTGCCTTATACCATTGTATACAGGTACATCTGACCATTGTATACAGGTGCCTTATACCATTGTATACAGGTGCCTTATACCATTGTATACAGGTACATCTGACCATTGTATACAGGTGCCTTATACCATTGTATACAGGTGCCTTATACCATTGTATACAGGTACATCTGACCATTGTATACAGGTGCCTTATACCATTGTATACAGGTGCCTTATACCATTGTATACAGGTACATCTGACCATTGCATACATGTGCCTTATACCATTGTATACAGGTGCCTTATACCATTGTATACAGGTACATCTGACCATTGTATACAGGTGCCTTATACCATTGTATACAGTATACATGTGCCTTATACCATGGTATACAGGTGCCTTATACCATTGTATACAGGTGCCTTATACCATTGTATACAGCAGAAATTGTCTTTGTAACGTCTTATTGTGACATCATGGCATTATTGTTGTTTTGTGACACTGTGAAACTGTAAAAATTCCATGAATGGAAAAGAATGCCTATCAAACCTACGAGTATTGAACTGATCCAAATCAACAATGGCTGACGCCAATATTTAACCCAGAGAATGACACCCAAAACAGAAAATGTTTCAAACAGATAGTTCTACATAATGTTGTTTGCTAATATTTTGAATGAATACTATAGTAATTGCATTTTACCAGTGACATAAGTTTCAGAACACAACAATATATATTTCTCAAAAAATCAAACAAAACGTCCTCAATAGATTAGTTGGGACACACAACTAATTTATGCCACGGTATCTATTTTTACAGCTGTCAACTGTTATGGTTTGGTCACTATGTTGCGATTCAACGCAAGTATAGTACTAGCTTACCTGATAAAAGAAGTTTAGTCCAGATGTATACCATATCTCCCATACTCCCGGATGTATAATGCATATCTGTGGCTGTTTTTTTCCTAGGTGGGATATAACACACCATGCATTTGTATGCTAATCGAAATTCACATATTTTCTTCGGTATATAAACCGGCGCACACGAGAGATATCAGCTGAGCTAACGGCCTCAATTGTCTGTCAGCTCTGTTGTTGTTTCAGCGCACACGATGAGCAAAAGTTTCAAGAAATTGATTTCAGTTCCCGCATAACGTCTTCTTCAAGTCCATTTTGAAGAGTCGAGCGTATGAATCGAGTCAAAATAACATGCTGAGCTGTTTGGCTTGCATTCACCGTACACACTCCGCGCGAGACGAAATTAGTTTAATATTTTTTCCCCCGCCTCGCGGTTCAGCCAATGAACTATTAGAAAAGCATATGTGTGTGCATATTAATAAACCACGGGCGCCTAAAAAATGAACACAT